>JAOTQW010000041.1:10552668-10562795 GCA_026260075.1 Sisor rabdophorus | reverse complement strand
ATATATAAGATAAAATCAATATATTTAAAAAAAGAAACTTTTCATGAAAACATGGCAGACTAGCAATTTTCGAGACATGCCAACAGGTGGCAGCACAAGGCTGCATGCACAGTAACAGGGTGCACAGCATAGTGCATTCTGGTGCTACCATCTGTTGGCATGCCTCATTTTTTTTTTAATACCCTTTCCAACGTTCCAGACATTTCTCTGTCTTCTTTTGTAGGAGGAAACAGTTTTATTATAATCAACTGTTATATACTAGTTATATATAATAGTTTAAAGATGCAGTTTCCTTTTTTTTACTTAAATCCATTATCTTATTTTTCGTTTCCTACAGGGTTCGGGTGTGCAAGTGTGCACAAAAGATTTAGCACAGTTGTTATCCCTACAATACGTGTATTGTAGCTAAAGGAAATTAAAGATCCTGTAACAATCTAGTGTACTTTTGGGTCAGGCCAGGCGTAAGCCACTTTTCACATTGTGATCTATAGACAACAAAACTTAAGAATGTCTATTGTTGTTGTAACCCCCCCCCCCTTTATAAATTAAGTACAGCTGTAAATAGAAAATGTCTCACTACCTTTATTTTCTGTATAATCCTAATGTAAATCCCACAAAATTTGGAATGTGTTATTTCTAATGTTTAAGTTTACACAGAGTGACAATCATACCGTTCCATCCCTAACAGTAAACTTTTAAGCTTCTGTGGCAAACAAATATAATGATATTTTCTGGCCCACTATCTGCCATACGAGTAGTGAGAAACAAACCAATGCCAGGCTAATTAAGTTTCAGATTAGCATTCATGAGGTGCTTAAAATTGACTACGGTTAAAAATCTGAGTGTACAGGGCAGGATAGAAGTCGGATTCATGCTGTGATTTATAAAGGCAATATTGCTTAAAGAAGGCGGCGCGATGGTGTAGTGGTTAGTACGTTCGCCTCACAGCATGAGGGTCGTGGGTTTGATTACAAGGTCTTTCTGTGTGGAGTTTACATGTTCTCTCCACACCTGCATGGGTTTAAACAAGTCATTAAACATGGGTTTAATGTACAAGTCCAAAAACATGTACATTAGGTTGATTGTTGACTCTAAATTGCAAATAGTGTAGCAAGTGTGAGTTTGTCCAGGGGTGTACCTCTACCTCTTTGAAGTTGGAATATTTTTCGTAACGACATAACCTATTTTTTAGCTTTTAGGTACACAGACACTCTAGACTCTATGCACAAAAAAGCATATTTTTAAAAACCTGTTTATGAGTATTAATTTATTAGAACCAAACATGAAAAAAAAAACTCCTGTCAGGATAAAGGTTTTTTTTTGTTGTTTTTTTTTTTTAATAAAACGCTAGGTCCGTTATTTTTAACGGCAAAAGTTTTTGGCTTTTGCTTAGCCAATATAACTTCATGGTTGGAAATATATCGCCACCTGTTGGCCTCAAATGCTGGCTAGATAGAGCTGTTTTGAGATTATTTAAAACTTGTGTAGATTGCTTATTATTTTTTTAAACAAAGGAGTAAGAATAACTGTGTACGAGCAGACATACCCTAAGGGCGATTAAAAATGTAATGGCACTTATTAACAGCACCACAATTAAAGCCAGATTTTACCTTGTGCTTCCTGCATTTCATTGAGAAGTTTTCCTCATGTAAGACACAACCTGTGGACAGAAAAAAAAATCAACATAATTCAAATAGCCTTGACTGGTTAAATAAGTTTGATGCTGCGGTTAAAATTTGGCGTCACCTATGCTAATTGTCACGAAATCAACACTGATGTTAGACATGCAGGTGCTGGTACCAAACATTCAAGTGATTTATAAGGTTTCATAAATCTTTTATCAACCTCATTTTCATTACCTTACTCATGCTTAAACACATTCTGTCTACACTTCAACCCCCACCCAGTCAAACGGATTCTCATTTCTCTTTACCCTCAAGCTTGCACATATTTGCTTAGCAAATATGGCCAAAAGTACAGCTGTTAACAGACACAACATAGCCGTCTCAGCAGGCCACGAATCGTGAAGAGTTTCTCGGCATGTCTTTTAAAAAGTCCTGTTAAATCACACACAAAACAAAACAAGGAGAAACAGCTGCATGTAATCATCGGTCAAGAGCCACTCACCTGACTGCATTGCACACATGTAGTGATACTTGTTAGGGCAGCCTTTGAAAAAGCAGCCCAATGTGGCTCCTACTTCCAGACAAGAGGAGCAAATCTGCAGAGATATAAATAACAGCAGTTGAATGCTAAATGATAAAAGGAATTTATAGGAGCAGTCACAGTATCTAAACACTGTGAATTTTCCATCTATTAAGTGATTTTTTAGTTATACAATGTCAGTTATTGAAGTATTTACAGTCTCTACAAGGTGTTTATGTAAAATATGTAATTATGCAGATTACTTGTCAAACTCAGTTTTTAGATATAATTTGTGGTCAGTGGAAAAGCAATGCGGGGAACAAACAATCAACCTATTAGGACAAAAATGTATACTTAAAAAATCCAAGTCTACTACAGACTTTACATTTTAACCTATAGAAAACGTATAGAAATTATTATCTATAGAAAACTAAAAGCCTGGCGCTTTTTAATTGCAATTTCAATAGATAATATATCATAATAAACTAGCCAAAGGAGAACATGACTGCTTCTCTTTCTAGATATTGTTTGGTATCTCACTATGGGAGTGCCCTCTGCAAGAACAACTGCTAAAGCTCTGACAACACTACGTCTGCCAATATTGGCAGATTGATCACTACATCAATTAGGGTGTCCCACCATATAATCCGCAAGGTAACTCAAATCCACTATTTTCCACGTAGGTCTTGTACAGGGAGTTGGACAACAAAGGTGATTTTTGCAGCCTCTAGGTGCTAAAGAAATTAAGTGCTCACTACAGTCAGCACAGCTTTCAATACCAAATTCTGTTTGGGTACTTAACACACTCAGACAGCTCTATCAAATACTAAAGGCTGCCCTTAGTGCACAACTAGAACCTGAAAAGGAGTCTCAGAGAGGCAGACACTGGAATGCCTCTCTGTTCGACCCACAGGGGAGCCTATAGGGTGTCCAAGACTTTCAGCTTGTTAAAAGATGGATAGGGTGTCACTGGTGCGTTCCGTCGTTTAAAAATCTGTTAGCTGTCATCAGAGAACGATGATGATGATGATGATGAGCACCAAGGTGTTGTCATCCTTCCCTCGAATCAGTCCTGCAAGCATGTTGATGACGAACTCAACCCCGGAGGCGGACACAGATCTGCTAAAGGTCTGACATAGAGCAGACCTATGTTTTTTGAAAGCAGTACATCAAAAAAAACTACTTAGCCAGCGGGTCAACTCTGTTTTTCATTTGAACTACATTTCACACAAAGCCAGACCTTAGCATCTAATTTTCTGTAAACACAGTTGTCTTAAGTGGGAGCAAGAAATTCTGACAGAGACTGACAAAGACAACATGGCTTATTCTGCTAGTATTTCAGAATCCATAAAAAGGCACAAATGAACTGTCTTGATACTGTACGTCCTGAGACTGCTCGGTTACTCACAATTGCAATAGCGAAAAGATAAAGGTTATTGTGGGGCCATGGTTTAAAAAAAAGATTTAACTCGAACCATGTTCTGGCTGTAAAACACTATGTGATTAATCACAGATCCCAAGTTCGGAATAAGCGGGTATAGGAGATGAATAAATAAATGAATAATAGTTATTTCCAAATGGAGCCATTTACGTAATCTGGTAAAATGTTTTTCATATTGCAAAATATATAGCATGGACACAAAAAGTGTCAACATCCATTTAGGGTAAAATGGTAAACCAATATGGTAAAAATGGACCCATTCTAATGAACGTACCGTCTCCTTTGCCGTCTTAACAGCTCTCTCTAGCCCGTAAAGCTTCCCTCTTACGAGAAATACCCCAGCTGACCATACGCCACAGTCCGCATGGAGCCAGTACTCTCTAGCGTCTAAGGGCACTATGGGCGGGGCATGCCAGTCCGTCAAAGTGTCCAATCTGGATCTTTTAGCTGCATGGCCACAGGATAGCTCACCATCACTGCACCGCCTTTGATACTGCCCAAGATCAGCTGCCTGCAGCTTGTGATGTGGCTTTCGAATATGGCTGCTCGATGAATCTGAGTCACTGGAGTCGCTGGACTCTCTTGACTCTTGTGGATTAGTAGGCAGCCTTGTTTTGGGTCTGAAACCCTCAGGATAATACGGTCCATGCAAATCACCCAGGTCCATGGCATTTGCAGAACCTCCGCACAGGCAGCACACTAGACCAGCCTGGTGAGTGCCCTCTGTGGAAATGCGACCAAACTGCAGACATGGTGTAGTAGGCATTTTTCCTAATACAAGTGACATAGGCCGCTTCCCTTGACTCAGCCTGGCACTTTCATCAGGGTAGTTAATTACTGTACAGGTAGGATAGGCTTTTACTTCTACGTGTACAAAAGGTGAGAAGGCCTCGTCTCTCTTTTCCCTTTTCTCGTCTTTAAAGCTGAGGTATTTGAGCTTTATTTCCGGTTCCTGTGGTGAGAAAATGGAAGACTGCCCTGCTTTTTTCTTTTTTTTTCTTTTTTTAGGTGTAAGATTTTTTTTCACTTTTGCTGGACTTTTGTTCGTAGTTAAAATCTGCTGCTTTAAATGGCTTTTGGTATGTTTGGATCTTGACAGTGCAGTCTTTTTTTGTACCCTTACTGAGTAACTATTAGAAAAAAAATGTCTTTTTGATTTCTTGACCGATTGTATGTGTTTGTGGGACATTGCTGGGGATGGGGAAACTAGTGCATGTCTTGAAACAGAATTACAACATGAGGTAGATATTTTGCTTTGATTAGCGACATCTGTTTCTTTCTCTTGTAATTGAGTAGTCTTTTCATTAGTTTCAGTCCTAACCGTTGGAGGACATTCCTCCTCTAAATCGTTGCTGTTTTTGACAAATGAAACATCTTCCTTAATTCCAAGATGAGAAGTCTCAACCGGCTTGGTGTCAGAATGCCTTGGTTTTTTTGCAGAAGTGACATGATTGGCTCTATACCTGGAAGGGTAGATGTTCTGAACAATGGCCTCTAATCTCATCCCTCTTCGAGTTCTTGGGGGAAGTTGTTTTCTTATTAGTGGTTCCTTTTTTGCACGCAAGCTATTAGTTTGTGTTTTCTTATCAGTCATATTATGGACTTTTGTCTCCTCTTTCTGCAACTCAGATAATGTCCCGCTCAATTCATAACTTCCGGTTGCTAATGTTTTAACAGTATTTTCTATTAGTTCACTGCTAATAGCGGTGGTGCTTAATGCATACGTGGCAGATAAATCTCTCTCCTCGCATGTGAGAGGATCGGATTCTAAGTTATATAATTCATCTTGCAGAGTGTTAGCATTTTCATCATTAAGAGTGTTATCTTCACTTTGCAATGGTGTAGCCCGAGGCAGAATAGAAACATCTTTTACCCCAATCAGTGAGGCGAAGGAGGGTGATATGGAATCTTCCAGCGCACTTAAAAACTCATGGTTTAGTGAAACGGCAAGACCAACTGGCTCATGATCGTTTGGCAAAATAACCGGTTCGTCTGATCTAGAGATCAGGAAAAGTACTTCTGGGTTGCCATTTTTGTGCTGTTCCACTATATTTTCAACATGACAAGCTGGAAAGCTCCCATCAATAGCCCCTGTGTTCCACAAGCTGCCAACCACGCCGTTTGGAATTTCGTCTAACCTGAGGGGAATCTTGCATTCAGCCGGGTTGGTTTGCTGTAAAGATCTAAGCGTTTCCAAAGCAAGGCTCTCAACATCATGTATACCACTCAGATTGTGGGCCTGCTGAAGAAGACAGAGACTCGCTACATTCTCTGAAACCTGGGCTGGTGTGACAAAATCAAAGGGGCTCGCACAAGCGGTTAAGCCGACAGGCACAGGCACCTGCTGCAGGCAGTGTTGGTCCATTTCCACACAGACCGATGCAGCACCTGGATCTGTGACCAGTTGGCTAGCATCATATGTGGCAGGATGTAAAGAAAACGCCTTGCTTATTGGAACACTGTAAATCTGTGAATGCTGCGAGAGCGAGTCATGGGAAGAAAAGACATGGGACCTGGTGACATAGGAAAGTGTAACTGTTGTGTTGGAAAGTGCGGTGTCTGGTTGGAACTGCTCAGTAGGCTGCAGTGAGGGGTCAGTCTCATTGTGTGGAAGCACTGAACCGTTGCTGGTCCCCGAACCCATACACCATCCTGGCGGCTGGACAACATGCAAGGCCTCGATCGTGTTTTTTAACAGGCATTCCTCAGTGTTCTTCGCTAGGTCAAAAACCTGAAGGTTGCAGGTGGCGGTCGAGAGTTCTTCGGGCTGTAAACCATCAGAGTTGTCAGAAGGATGGTCCATATCAACTGCAATGCAAGCAAATGAAATATTTTTGCAAACAGTTACCACAGACAACAGCTGTTAACTATACATACTGTTTCTTAGGGGGTTAACACACGTGTGTGTGCGCGTGTGTGATGAAGCATCTTGTCTGGGGAATCGACAGGAATTCCTGACAGAAATTATGCAGTTCACTTATCTTCTATACCCGCTTATTCCCTAATTCGGGTTCAAAGGGGTCTGCTGGAGCCTTCATAGAGGCTCAATAAAGGGCAAAAGGCAGAAGCCTTGTAAATCCTTGGACAGATCGCCAGTCCAACACAACTTTAGAATCACCAATCAGCCTAACGTACATGTTTTTGGACTGTGGGAGAAAACCGAAGCAAACCCACACAAGCACAGGAAGGACATGCAAACTAAACAAAAAGACCCCTGCCTGGGAATCGAACCTGGGACCTTCTTGCAGTGAAGCAACAGTGCTGCTCCAACGCAAATATTGAAGCAAAATAGAAATATTATGAGTATTGTAAATAATGTAGAACTGCTAAGTATTTTAAATTAAAAAGTATCTTATATATATATATATACACACACACACACACACATACACACACACACACACTAACATTTTATATATAAAAGTACACTAAAATTATACATACATAGAAATATTTAGCTTTAAGAAAGCACCTGCTACATCTGGCTAGCTCTTCTGGTTGCAGGCAAGTCGCGAGGTATGTTATTATGAAAAAACTATTTCTGAAGGTTTAATATTTTATCCCCAAAATATAATAATAAGGCGCAAATTCCAAATATAATAACTGTTAAAAAATAAACGGGCGAAGTTATTGGCACTAGCTAGTTGCCAAAATGTCTGTAAATGCCACGCAGAAGCTAGCTACATTAGCTAATTAATTAAATTAAAATTAATTAAACACGATATATGGGGGGGGGGGATGCTCTTAAACAAACAACTGTCGAGAGCCGATAATTAAAAATAAAATACTCGGTGAAATCCTCAGAATAGTGCTTTAAAGCTAGCTAACCGAGCAACATTTTTACAGCGGGTTATCAATGCTAGCAGACGCTGCCTGCTAATGACTAATTTATAAACTAATTAGTAGACTCACACATCTGTCTAGCACATCTGCCTGCTAGTGTTTCCCCTCTGACAGGGATGACTAACATAGCAAGTCAAGCTAAGCTAATATGCTTTAGTGACGCTGACTAGGTACATGTCGTTCGCGTGAAACGTTTAGAAATCGAATGAAGTCTTCCGTCAAGTTAACGCAAGGACACGATGCTAATAAATCACTAGTAAAAATCCAAAAATAATTATTATCTTCCTGTGCTAAGCTAAAGCTAATATCTGGCTATCTTTTGCTAAGACAAAAAAGCAAGCGGCTACATTAAAACTTACCCACAAAGAGACTCTGTGTTAATGCGCGGAATTATTAAACAAACCTAACCCCATGTCGACACCATTTAACTCACTATTTTCCCCTCAAAAAACCGCTAATAATAGTGTAATAATAGCTAACTTTGAGCGAGACAATGGCCAAGTGCTGTAGCCATAGTAAAGCTAGGCTAGCTTCTTCAAAGCTGTGCTAATATTCCAGCACTCTTCTTACTGATGAAGCATTATGGGACTTGTAGGAGTTACAGGACACGCCGTACACACTTCTTATATCTTCACGTTAAAGGTTCATTCACTTATCTTCTCACCCACTTATTCCCTAGCTTGGGGTCACGGAGGTCAGCTGGAGCCTATTCCAGCACTTAGACAGGGGTACATCCTGGACAGGTCGCCAGTCAACCATACGCAATCACATTCACTCCTAATTTAGAATCACTAATCAACCTAATGGACATATTTCTGGACTGTGGGAGGAAACCCACGTAAGCGCAGGGAAAACATGCAAACTCCATTTAGAAAGACCCGGGAATCGAACCCGCGAACCTGCTAATCGCGCAGCCCACGCCAATGGTTATTTATTTTTCTAAGAGAAATTACAATCTTTTATACAATAAATGTATTAGTTAGTAAAAGTTGCAATTCGAGATTACCAAAATATTTTAGGGGTAATTAGCTGTTATATGTAAATTAGAAGAAAAAACAGATTTGTAGTTAAACATTTTTTCATATATATATATATATATATATATATATATATATATATATAGTGCCGTGACTTTGAAAAAAAAATTTGTAGTTTAAAAAAATTGCAATTATAATTGCAATTTCTCATCTAAACTACAAATTAGTTATATATTTATATATATATATATGTGTGATAAGGGGAAAAAGGAAATAGCCTATTTTATATATCTATTGTGACATGAGTGCCCATGAGTGCTAAATAACATTTATTTTATTTCATTAATTTTACGAAATGAGAATTACTTTATAAATATTAATGCGACAGGCTTGATTGCTTGGAAAAGGGGAAACAGGAAGATAGCAAAAAATGCAACTTAAGACCCTAGTGTTGAATTAAAATTGTTTGGTTAAAATCAATAAATGATGGAATCATGTAGTGTGTAGTCAACTGTGACAAAAGCAAAAATACAGGGTGCAAAAATATTTATTGCTAATAAACCTGCTGTCAGTCAGTGTACATTTGTGGTTTTATTTACAATAGCAATGTATAGAGGAATGAAAATGTGAGTAAAAAAAAAACAAACAAACATGACATTTAAATAAATACAAGACTGTGACTGAACATTACTATATCATATTGAAGGGCAAGACAGGAAAAAAAACTCCCAAATCAGTGGATTGACCATGATTACATAAAGAAACCCCTTATATAAATCTGAACAGATATTTTACACTAGGAAAAAAAGCCCTCCAGATACAAAAAAAACAAAAAAACAAAAATTACTCTAATGACTGGTCAACATTCAGCAACATTCAGTAATCTCCATGTACAAACCAACACTTTCAGGGCTCAAGTAGTGTTTCTTGTTTCACTTTGCCAGCCATGTGATTTGGTCAGAATCGACAGGAAGCTGCAGGGAATGTGCATAATCACATCTAGCATAATAATAAACATCTGCAGGTATGATAGTTTCTACTCTTTATTTAGTAAGTGTAATTAAAGTCATTACATAGTTATCCATCCTTTTGGTTATTCACACATACTAGAGTTAAAACAGTAGCTGACACGGTCATGTTTAGTGTATGATTGATAGATGCGTTATTAAAAACAACTATTTACATTAAGACATGATTAAAAAAAAAAAAAGTCACAGTAACTGAAGTGCACAAAAATGCAGACTAGAGACTTCATACCATGTTTATACTATGCTGTACTATGCTGTGTGCCGTGACCAGTAAGTAAGTGATTACTGGGATAAAATATAGTGGACCTCTATAACATGCAGCAAAGCCAGGCGTGAAGTTTCAGAACTCCTTTGTGTCCTTGTTGTCAAACAAGTGGAGTCTTTGCTCAGCGGTCAAGCCTTCCTTAAGACTCTGGGGGTTGGAGGAGAGAAAGAAAAAGACAGGAAGAGTCATTTCTCTAGGTAATAAGGCTACACGAACACCAAATGTGACCTTGGAGACATGCTGAAATGTAAGGCGCATGCTTCTGTGATGTGTGAACTACAAACTTCTCGTTAAAAACAAAAATTGCTTTCTGACATAAGCACTTATAGAATTCTTAAACTGAAGGAAATAAGTGTCATGTGCCTCTTAGTTTTCAGGTCAAAAGTTTAGTGGTACTGAACTTTTGACACCACACCTATACATTTTCA
>JAOTQW010000041.1:10528791-10549456 GCA_026260075.1 Sisor rabdophorus | reverse complement strand
TTTGTCTCATTTGGTCGCTCCTGAGCTCAGTACCATTCGGTCAACTCAGACTCACTTTGCGGTGACAGAACACAATACAGAGAATCGAGACAACAAAATTCTTACATAAACCCAATTGGTCAAAGGAAGGAGGTTATTTTTTATTAGAATATTTCTATCAACACTGGCAGTAGAGCGAGCTGTAATTGGAAAAATAAGGTTCAATTGACAAATGAAAACATGCTGTAGCTCCTATGGTAATTGCTTGAGACTTTCAGTAGTGAAAATCCAAGGGGTCTGTGATGACCAGATAAATGAGCATTGAGATTTTCTACAAGTTGATGCATGACACTTTTGGCAGAAATGCTTCTCAACAGTTCATAATTTTTCAAGACAAAAAGCACACTGAGCCTTCTGGTTTCTCTTAACAGTACATACTGACAAACCACTGTGGTAAAAGAGGAATTCAATATGGTATTGGTTGTTAATCAAAAAAATAATCAATCACACCACCCTAGCATTGATTATTTTCCTGCAACAACATCCCTGTCATGTTTTATTCTTTGTTACACTCGGCCATGTTCCAGATAATGAATTTAGAAAATGCAGCACACCCAAGGCTTTGTTTTTGCAATTCAACATACGTTAATTGGGTTTAGCTGAGTTTGACCTCCACAGTACAAATAACACTAAACCATGTGTGTGTGTGCGTGTGTCGGTTTTTAAAATTGTGAAACCTTATGCGAACTTGTACTGAAGTCACTTTTTTTACATATAGTTTTAAGGCATGATGTTTGGGGCAAGGATAGCTTTAAGTATTTAAGTAAACACTGCTGAAGACAGTTTGACAGATTTTTTTTTGGAGTTCGCACATAATAGTGCATTTATTTTCTTGAACAGAAACAGTTGATGAGAAAGATAAGCCAGACTGGTTTCTGTTTAAGAAACAAAAAAATATATAGTATAGATCATAAAGCAGAATACATTGAAGTTGATGGACTGAATTGGAGTCCCTAATTGTTAGCCAAGATCAGAAATCCAAGGCTGCATCAGGCAAACAGTGGAAAACTAGCCTAAATCGTGACTTCTAACATTCTTGATAAACAATGTCACAAAACTAAACCAGTCTTCAACTAGTTTAATAAACAGAACAGTAACAATACAGTGTTCATTCGAGTCACTTGTTCCAATCCACATTTGAGATATGAGGAGATTCACAGTAGGAAAAAAATAAACGACACGAAAATCATGCAAACATTTCAATGTCCATGCCACAAGGCTATTCAAGAGCAAAGCATGATCCTACCAAGTATTAGTAGTGTTTCCAACAAACTACTTTGAGTGTGTCTATGTAAATACTATTGTGGTTGTGCTACTGGTTAAGCGGTTCATGTGCAAACCATGCATTAAACATTGCCCACCACCATACCATGAGTGCCAATATCAAACAGAAAATAAAAATGGAAACAATGATGTATAGAAAAAATTCTAAATACACTTCTGTATAATTATATTATATCATATATTAAATAGCAGGTGGATATTTTTTTTTTATTTTTGGCCCTGTAAAATAAGCTCTGTCTCTGCTTGTACATTTGATTCTACAGGAAGCAGCCTGCAGCAAAATTTCTGCATGCTGCAATCAAACACTTCCCTGAAAAGGGAAGAATTAGAAGATCATTTTTTTCCTGATTTTTGTAACAGGGATAAATTTTTAGTTTCTTTATATTACAGGGAATTGTTAAAAAACACTCAATAATTGGACCGCATTGAAGAAGATTATGCTAAGACAGGCCCCAAAATTAATTTGTACATGGTGACATTTTGCTATTATTTTATTAAACAGCAGTTCATTACAAGTTAGTCGATCATCTGCCAGGTTTGTAAATGTCTCTTGTCTGCTGGTGAATAGGGTTGTGCTCATGTCTATAGTTAGACACGAGAAGCAAGCCACGAGGGTAAAAAAAAGGGGGGAACCCACACATCGGTCACACCACAGTGTGTTTAAAAAATTAAATAAAAAAAAAGAGGGTTGGAAAAAAAACCAAAAAAAAACAAAAAAAACACACCTCACTGTTACTTACCAGGCTTTCTCCTGTGGGGAGCAACACAAAAATAAACTAGATCACTACAATTATCTAGGATATAAAATAAATTCTCCTCCTTCATAATAAGACAGTAATATGTTTTTAAAAAGTTGGGAAGTGTGCTGTATTTTATTTCACATTAATTGCATGCTGATAGTTTCCCGCTTCCCATAAGTTAAACAATCAAATGTGCCATTGCGCTTTAAAACTTGTTAAAAAAACTTATTAAAAGTTATTGCTTTATAACAGCTTATACTGAAAGTAGTCTGCCAAAGCTCTATGATGCGACAGTGTGGATAAGCGCTACGGAATATGTGCCTGCTTCAACATCACTGTCCGTTAAGCACCGCCCACATATTGGCAAATGCAAATGATGGGTAAGAATGACAAGATGATTTAAATGTCGAGACGCTATGAGGTTCCAAATTGTGAACAAACAATCTTTGCATAACCTTTTGTCAGATCCCCTGATGGTTAATCAGTGGATTAGATAATTGATAGATTAGCTTTATACATTCCAACCTTTATTATACATCAGTAAAAGTTTGGTCATTTATTGCTAAAATTTCACAGCCGCTTCATTTTCAATCGTGGCACAATGATGCTGGATTTTCTTAGCAAACGAAATTAAAACTGGTCGAGTCTGCTGACTATATTCGGACCGACTGCAATGTTGCACCACACAAGTGCAACTGCTTTTATTATGACGTCACCACTTTGGTTTTGTGTGAAAAACTTTTAGCCATTCAAAGCAGTGACAATAATCTGTCATGACAATTCAAAATGTTCTAATGATGGAACCTCTCAACAGCACAAAGTATAAAAAACAAGGTGGTTCATGGCCCTCTATAATATCCCCAAAGTGTTTCACCTTGGCTTTTGTAAAAAACAAATTTTTTCGAAAAAAACCTTCTCACTAAATTTTGAATTGAAAGTTGGACTTGGGCCGTATGGGATCAGTGTTGTACTTCAGCATGTGGGTTGCCATTGCCTGCATTAGCAAAAACGCTTACTTGGTACACAGGGGGCTTGTTGTGCTGAAACTGATTTTGGCCTGTTAGCACCACTGAATGAAATCATCTTGTGGCAACAATGGGAAAGACCCACACAGTGTGTTGGTCATGTTGCCATAAAAATTGGGTCGGACACTGTTGTACAGTATAACTGGTATTAAATAGTAGGCACTAGTTTTAAGTGTAAAACTACAAGTCAAATAGTTTAACAGAAGGGACAAATTTCTACCCAAAAGAAAAAAAAATGTGATTTTAAGTTTGGTACCTTTGATCTCATGGTTCGCTCTGAGCGTTTTGCAGCTGCTGCAGCCATCTTCAAGATGTCTGGGTTACTCTTCGATTTCATGATATCTGAAAACAAGACAATTTATCTGATATGAAAGAATTCATTGACTTCAATCACTAAACACTGGGAAAAACAGTCAATAACCTGGAGTGCAGTCAAAGGGAAAGTCACTACACATACACTAAAGCGTCTTACCATACCCTCCTCGCTGCACCTCCTCTGGCGTGTGCTCTCCCAATGCCTCATGGGCTAACTGTAACTGTTCCCGTAGCCGCCCCAGATCTCGCTCAGCTTTGGCCTTCACAATACTCAGCTCTGTGTAAATGTCCTTGTACTTATCCGTTGCATATTTTTTATCCTGGATGGAAGAATTAGTTGTTTTAGTGAAGTTTGTGAATTAATGAGAAATCTCTACTAAAACACATACCCTCTGGGCAGCTTGTAGTTCATCCTTTAATGAGTTGATCTCCTGCTTTAGATACTGCACTTCTGATTCCTTCACCCGCAGCATGACCTACATGACAACTTTTATCTATAACTAACAATTATGTAACACTTCACAAGTATCAATATTTTTGTGCCATCAAGACTTTTTGGATATTTTTGTAACAAAGTTTTTTGCAGCTCATTAAACATTTTTAATCACATTTTTGCATCCATGTAGTGCAAATTTGTTTTAGCAAGTATTCAGAAATGTTCTTTGCAGCTATTCTGAGCTTTTAAGATATTTAATATTTTTGGGCTATTTTGGGCTAATTTGTGGTGCCAAGCCAAGCTACAGCCAGTGGTGATGGAATGCACTGTAATGTGATTATTGCACTCATACACTTATCCTTCACATTCACGGCTTTCTCATTTTAATCATACTGCCTGAAACTCAGGACCAGACTGTTAAGACTGTCAGCTTGTTTGCATGTACAAAGTAGGGAAAATAACATCAAGGCATTTATTGTACATTTAACTTTCTTAGGAATATTTTTTACGCACGCACGCACACACACACACACACACCTCTAGTTCGTATAGCTCTTTTCCCTGCATGACCGTTCCAGATTCGCTTTCCTCATTAGCCATTGATCGCATTTTAGTTATCTCAGCAGCCAGACGATTATTTAGCTCCTATCAACACACAGGGGAAAAAAAACGGTACAAAACAGTTGACATGGTCTCCTTGCTTGGTGGCAGAACAATAAAACAAGATTCCTGCTCTTGGTCATGGTTGCTTAAAAGTATGCATTTGTGCAGTGAGCACAAAGTCTTAATGCCTGTTCAGTGTCATCAGTGAAATATCAGTAAGATTCTACTTTAGAACGAACAACGTCAATGTGTTAGTTTTTCTGTGTGGAAAGCATTTATACTTACATTAAAACTGTCGATTCTTGATTTTGGAGAAATAATAGCGCAGCGGTTGGAGAGCTAAACAGAAGACTATGTGTTCGATTCCCAATAGAACCAAGATAACGCTGCTGGGCCACTAGGCAAGGCCCTTTAATCTATGGGTGTTATTTTTAGTTTTGCAGGCAGTGTGTTCACAGAATGGAAGTGCTCTTAAATAAAAACCCTATTTAAATGTATTTAGGGGGGGGATCTGTATTTGTGAGGTGTCTTCCTGCTTACCTGGTTGTGCGCATTAAGCTCCTGGTTCTCTCTCTGACACTGGCGCAGTGCCTGTCTCTCGGCTTCCAGTGCCTGTGCGAGGTGAGCGTTCTCCAGACATTTCTGCGAGTACTGCTCCGACAGCACTTCGATTTCTCTTTGGAATGATAGCAGCTCCTCCCTAACACACACCACACACATATCACGACCCTTGTATCGAACATTACTGTACATCTAATTTTTTCGTTTGTCTTGCATGTGATGCCAAAAAAGATGTGCGAGTCATTGAACGAAAAGACACATTAATGGAAGAACTGGTATAAGTACAAGTTCACCACCCGCTCAGCCTCATGGTTCCATTATGTATTCGGCATGCAGCTTAAGTCATACAATCTGGCTTTATTCAATTTCTTTTGTACAGAAAAGGAAGCAGTACACAACTGCTAATACTGTGTCATTAAAAGAGATAATCCCTGCTTCAATTGTACTGCAGAGAACTGGATCAAGTTGAATTTGAGACAGATTAATATATCTCTTGATGAAGTTTTAGTGAACTACTTACTCGTGTTGTCTGCGAATTTCTTCAATATCTGCATTTTCATTGGTGCTGTGAGCTTTCCGTGCTTTCTCCAACTCTTTCTCCAGCTCACACCGGTGTGCATTCTTCATAGCTTCAATAGCTTAGAACCAGATAAACAGACAAGTCTACACAAAGCCACAGTGTTCTGATAGTTATATAAACTTTACTTTTGTGATTTATATTACTTCTCATCATGATTCACCTGCAATGGTGGCTGCAGTTTCTTCTGCCAACAGTCTCTCTTTCTCCTCCTGCAGGTTCTCCATTTCTCGCTGGTGTTTTCTCTGCAGCTCATCAATTACTTTTTGATGCGACTCCTCCATGGCAGCAAAGCCTCTCTCACATGTAGCCTGTATAGTAAGCAAATAATCAGGTAAAGGGAGTGTCATTAAGCATTTTTTTAACAGCAACAGATATATATTTGAAATGCTTTCTTACACACACACACACCAACCAAAGAAAGGGTTCCACTACTAGCTAGTAATTAATACTATAAACTAAACAGACAGCACATAGAAGGAAGTTACGTAATTCAGCAAATTCTCCCGATGTTTTTTTTTTTTTACAAATAGGAATTTGAGAGGAATTTTTACTTTATCTTTAATAGAAAGCAGGCCATGCCTTTAAAAAAAATAAACAGCAAACCACAGTTTGCTGCCCATCTGGGGAACGACTGCACAAAGAACCACCCATCTGCAAACAATGAAAGGATATCTATAGGAAGATGTGTTTTCATAAGCACGCCTCCAGAACAAACCGTTATTAGAAATATGGTGCAAGTTTCCACACAAGGAGATTTGAAAGCCCTTCTAAACTAGTCAGGCCAAACTTATTTCCGTCACCTACTGAATGGCACTAATCTGGCAAATCAGTCATCGAAGCTGCCCAACTCTGCAGGCCTGATCGGAAGAGCGTACACAGAGTTTGTTTTAAGAAGGCTAAGTCCCAGAGATGGAACCCTGTGACATGAACCTCTGCTTTAAGAGGCAGCCAGCTCCCACTGAGAACAGAGAGACTTCCTATCCCCACATCACAGCTACACCTGCACTTGTTTATTTACCCGTGGAAAAGCCAATATCCTTTTTGTCAGGGATATCCTTCCACATGGGGGTTATGAGCAATAAGAGCAAAAATAGTTAAGAAGTCATTTATTTTAGCCTGAAATATAGCATTCTCCATTTAGCCTCACATTTACACTGCATGTCTTAACGTCCAGTTACAATTGTGACCTTTTTTTGACGACCCATATACATATATATATATTTTTTACTGACCCGTAATAGATCTAAATTTATAGCCAACAACCTAAAACTAAATGTACTGACCAGAGTAGGAAGTGAATCAATGTATCACACTAATCAATGGACACAATGAAGCAAAATTAAATGAACAGCTATTAGAAACAACCTGACTGAATGTAGATTTATTTGCTGTCCCGTCACTTATTCAGAGAAATACAACTTACATTGACTGTTAAAAAATATAAACTGTCTGCTGAAATAACAGGCACTAATGCATGCATCTACATATGAATGAGGCCTGAAACCAATCTATTTTTTGCCACATTGGAGGAAATTTCAATAAAATTTAGCTTTATTTGTAGAGCGCTTTTAACAATAGTGATTGACTCGAAGCTGCTTTAGGAAAAGAAAATTGATTTAGGTTTGTGAAGCATGCCGTGTAAATGTGGCCGCACATTTAAATCGCACACGTCAATAAATACTATAGCCAAAAGCATTAGTGGGGAGCTTGAATACCACAGAGAATTGAAAACCCTAAGTCTGACCCAGCTGGTCCCCATCATGTTTTAAGAATGCCATGTTGGCATGTAAAATGGTATGTTTGGCAGACAAACTAGAACTACTTATTGCTTTCGAGAACTCTACCAACTCCAGATACAAAAGTGTTAATTAAATTTAGCATTTCCTAATTTGCTAATCCCCAAATTTACAGTTTACATGAAGAGAAAGCAATACCTAGATCTCCACAAGCATACCTGAATAATGGTTCTAATTGTGTTTAAAAGTCATCAGGCAGACTTCTACTAGAATGCCTAGTTTATCTACAAGGCAAACATTCTAAACAAGCAAATAGTGTGAGTTAGAACAGACCATGACAAAGCTTGAGGCATTGAAGACAGATTGTTGTTTAACACGGAAACGTTAGATCGAAAACACGAAAATAAAACTTCATGTAACCCTCATGCAGTTTGCTGTGGACATATTTCAGGTTGCACAGCATTCCTCCTCTAATCTGAACTCTCATCAAGCCAACAGGCTACTTATTTTGTATTTCATTGCAATTTTAATTTCTATTCATTCTTTAATGCTATTTTGGACTTTTTTTATTTACTAATATATTGCTGTCCGTCAAACTTGAATTGAGAAGCCTTTTCTTTGTTTGTTTAGAAACACTATTATTAAGTTGAACTTCCCATGCGCTATCGAAATAGTTTTTTTACTAAGCACAGCCAACCTTACAAGCTACCAGCATGCCTAATGTTAATGACCATGCAAGGCTAAAGATTAATTATATAGGAAAAGCAGAAAGGATGGTAGGGCTAGTAATAAGAGAGGATGAGTGGGGAGAGGGCAAGTCGTAAGTTGTCACAAGGGTAGACAAGCCATCACGGATTTTGGGGAATGAGGAGGGGGGGGGAAGTACAAGGAACACCATGACCTTCAGGTTTTCCAGGTCTTTTTCGTATTTCAGACGGAGTAAAGTTGTGTCCTCCTCTCGATGCCGCCGCTTGGTCTCTTCGGCCACCTGCGTCACTAGTTTCTGGATCCGCTGTTTAAGAGAAGCTGCATTCAGCTCGCCATCGCCTGGAATGTCTGCACCGAGAGACCCAATCACCTCGTTAAGCTCGACCAATTCCTGGTTGAAATGCTCCACCAACATGCTGCGCTCCATTTCATGCTTCTTCTGTAGATTCTCCATGCAGACAGTCAAAGAGTCAACTTCTTTTACGCTCTCCTCTGATTTCAGCCGCAGTGTTTCCTGGCTTTTGGACAGTTCCTCCTTCTGTTTGGCCGCTTCTCGCTTATAAGCCTCCCTCACGTCTCGAAGCTCTTTCTTGTGTTTTGCCTCAATGTCTTGTAACTGACTGGCCTTGTCCAGGGAATCAATTAGTTCACCCTCTATGCTGATGCTCGTCAATGGCTTGGAGTAATTAGCGACAGGGTTCTGGGGGCTTGACATTTGGTCAAGCTTTAGTTTAAGCTCTCGATATTGTTCATTTAACTGAGAACAAGCAACACAATCGCCTGTGAATACTTCAAGGTCGAAGAGTCTTTGATTCTCTGCTGAAAATCTCTGCTGTATTAAAAGATATGTACAAGTTATATCCAATAAAGCATCATGGACACACCGAGACCACGGTGTTTGAGGCTCACAGCTAGACAACATTAACACCAATGCCTTAAACTCTTCACTGGCAGGTTCATTAATAGATAAAGCGATCCGATTTAACAAGCTTACTTTAGTTTGTATGGTTTCCACAAGGTGCCTCATGATGATGTTATGAATAGTTTCATCTCTTATAACATCTTTATCATGCTGCATTTCTGCATGTTCAGTGCTTCCAAGGTTTTTAAACAGGATTTTACTTTCCCACAGCATTCGTTCTGCTAGATTTTTAACAACAAATGATTGTCCATTACTTACTTGACATTTCTCAAAGCCGCTTAAAACTTTACCCAAAATCCTCCGCTCAGACATCATCCTTTTACTCAAATTTCCTAACACCTTAGTTTCCTCAACACTAATGCTTGCTGTATTAAATCCGTCCTCACTGGAATTTAACATGGCTAACACTTCATTAAGAGCATTTGACCTTCTCTTAAAACCTTCCAACACTTCCTCAATCATACTTTCATCACTCCGGATCAACTCAACTCTGCATTTATCATCAGACTGCACCTCCTGCATTGCTTTCTTTTTTAACATTGCTATGTCTTCTGTAGCCTCCGAACATGCTTGGTTAAAATTCTGTTCAGCTTCTTGCTTTTGCACCTGAAGTTCTGTGTTCTGTGCTTGAAGCTCCTTGCACATTTGTTCGACAGATTGAAGCAACTTCTCTTTTTCAGAAAGCTTGGACTCGATCACCCCTATATGATGTCTGAGCTGCCCTGTTTCTGATGCAGAGGATACACAGTCGTTGTCTTTTTCAGCCACCAGAAATCCAAGACCTTTCAGAGTAGCCTCCTTAAGATGCAGTTTCATTTCAGTGTCTTTTAAACTATTTTCAAGTCTTTCCAACTTGATAAGTGCCTCCTCAAGCTTCTGAGACTTGTCAAGGAGTTCCTGCTTATACCAATTTTTAACAGCTTCTTTGTCTTCCAGCTCAACTGCATTTGCATTACCTTTACTTTGCTGAAACTGCCCTTGCCCATTTTGAAGCTCTTCTTTCAGTCTGTCTATTTCCCGGTCTGCCTCTTTCAGTTGGTTGACTATTTCCTGATATTGTTGGTTCAGTGCTTCGTTTTCACTCAGTAGCAGTTCGACCCGTTGAGATAGGTCGCGGTTCGTCATTTGCGCAGAGTCGTCCTGTTGACATTGAGATATACAGGTTGATTTCTGGACCAGTCCTAACATGTCCTCCATATTGATAAGCCGAGTCTCGTAATCCCGAATGCTTTCCCCGGCTTTGGCCAGACTTTTTTTGATGGTCTCGTTCTCAGTTTCTTGCAGATTAATAAGACTTTCCCAAAGTTTCTGACACTTTATATCACCTGATGCAACATATTCATTTGCGTCTTGAGGGTAACTTTGTTGTATTGAATCAGTGTGACCGTGCAGCAGTTTTATTAACTCTTTAACTGACAAAGGTTTACTACAATCTACCAAGTCCTCAAGCTCTCTGATTTTACCCTCGTTATCCAAAAGCAAAAAAGTAACAGATTTTGTAGCAAGACTAGAAGCAAGGATCTCTGAGGTGGATTTTTTAGTTTCAGACAGAGAAGGTTCCTTGGTGCATGAGGGTGATCGTGAGGGTGAAAGGCCAAGCTGTGCCTGCATGTTGCGCTTTTTCAATTCTTGCAGCTGGAGAAGCTCTTTGGTTTCCTGGTACGTCTTTGTTAAGCTCTGAGCTTGAGCACTAACCAGTTCTGGCTTCCTCATCTGGGGCTTTGGCTCAAGACTCAAAGGTGACTCCAGCTTGGAAAAGGGGACCAGAGAGTTGGTTAAAATATTTTTTTTTTTAGCAAAGGTGATTATGGTAAATAAAAATTTCTGATCAAAACAGTAATGTCTCTGAAGATCTGATGTATATTTACATTAAATTACATACCCTTGCCCAGTTGTTAAAGTCAATGTAAGAATGAACATGTCTAGCTTCAATCATTTAATGATGCAAATTAACGTGCTGGGGAAAAAAAGCTTTTTAATGGCTATGGTTAGTAGATCACGATAGGGCATGCACATTAAATGGTTAGAGCTAATTCATAGAGTAAGTACTGCGGAATTAGTGCTAGTGTTTTAATTTAAAACAGACTGCATACCGAGGCTACAAGCATGTTGTTCTGAACTCTTAAGGGGAAAAAAGCCCTGCAGCCTATAAAAATAAATAACTTAAAGGATATAATTTTATAGAATAATTTTACAAGCCTAGACAGAACACGCTGTGCCTGATTGTACTTCCTGTACAAGTGTGATGATAATAAAAATGGACCAAATGTATTTACACTAGGATTAAATACTAAGCAGCCCATAACATTCCTGCAGCTACAATTGTTTTTCACTTAATTAGAATAAAAAATATACAATGTAAGACTTTGGTAAATAAAATACTTTGGAATGGTTGCATTCATAAAACAATAATTCCATCCGAACTACATCCGCCATGTTGCTGTACATGAATGCATACATGAATGCATGTAATAAAAAAAAATTACATTTTAAATTGAACATTACGTATTTAAAGCTATTTAAAGCACTTAAAAATTGCTGCGTCGCTGCTTTCCGTCATTCCGGATATGTCAAGCCTTCTCTCCCGTGGCCTCATGGAATAATAAAGTGTACACTGCAAACCTATCCAAGCGTTAATCATAAGTCAGACAAGAACTTTCATGTTCTGTATTGGGCACTAGGGATTCAGACATGCTACTCGCTTTGCACAATCGGTTTCACGCACTTTATAGTATGGAAATAGGCGATTTTGGATGGAGCCAACATCTTGACTCATTTATGATGTAAGCAGCCAACAATGCTTTAAAATTTGACAAAGACAAGCACAGACAGACAATGCAATTTTAATTTACGTTAACTGTGTAGAAACAGGTTTCACAGTGATTAATGTATATTCATCTATAAATAGGATTGTAATGCGCCCCCCCCCCCCAAGTGCCACTATTTGTACATTACCATATCATGTAGAAATACACTCATCACAGGCTACTTGAACAGAACACCAATATCAGCCAATCATACATCAGAATCAAATCTATAGTTACGGTTCCACAATTTTCATTTTATTTGTATTCCTAGCAATTTGGCAGGTGCATTCGTATAGAAAACATACAACCCAAAATACAACCCTTTTTAATCTACTTGAGAAGATAGAGGTCTTGCTTAGCGGCCCAGCAATGGCAGCATTGTGATGCTGGGCTTTAAACCCAGGAGCTTTTGGAATAGTGCTCAGATACCTTAAAACGTTTGCGGTGCCAGGCAGACTGAGTATTTTGAAAAAGCATTTAGTAAACAATCCAAGTGGAAACACCGGATGGATGAGTGTGGTCAGACAACAATGACTAGACATGTCTGAGCCAACAAGAACATCAATTAAGTACTCTTTACAACAGAGCCTTGAAAAGTCATATTAGAATGCACATTCAACCTACTACTACTACAAGGGTTTCACTACTACCAGGCAAGAACAAAAGTAGAGGAGCGGAACAGCTGAAGATGTCTTGTCTCTTTTTTTTTAATCCTATTAAAACCATTCTTTAGACCCTCTAGGGACAGCTGTGCATAAAAGCCATGTATTTCTGTATTTTATGGCACCAACTACAATACCAGGCTCATTCTTTCTCATTCTCACATATCGAATGTGAATATTATCTTTCACTTCTAGCATAAAGTGGATGATTATTCCCTGCACTGCTGCCACCTGACTGGTTAATGGCTTAAATGTGCAGGTGTATAAGCATAAAGTAAATAAGGGGGTCTCAAAGTATAATTGGGACACATTATTGACAATTTCCATACAGATTATTCATAATAGTCCAAAATACAATGACAATTTTGGACAAAAAAAATATATAACATCCCTTTAAGTTCATTTACATCTACAGTATAAATTAAAGCCATGACAAGCAGCTTTTATGAAAAATAAAGAATGGACGTCACATGCAAAATTAAATTTAAACATAAAAACTGCCAGTAACATCTAAACCAACAGATCTTGGTAAAAGGAAAAAAAGTCAGAGAAAGAGGTTTATCCATTACATGCAAAAGCCTACAAACATGCAAGACAATTTTTGGTAGTAGCTTTGGAGTTCATAACTTTTTTTTAAAGGAATATGTTTTCTTGTTCTCAAACAAAACATGCAAAGTCTGTTTAATGGAAAAAAGCACCTGCATAGATCATCATAGATCCTGACTATCCCTTGAAAGCATAGCATGTATAAAATATTTTATCTTACCGGTGAGATGTAACCCGCTCGGATTTGATGCTCTCGGTCAAGAGCTGCCTTGAGCCGATTCTCCAGCTCCTGCTTGTGCTGGTTAGAATCAGATAGCTGCTGATGACACGTCTCTAACTGCGCTTTCAGATCTTCTACCTGAAAATTCACCAGGTAAACCACGTCATTTTTCAGAAACTAATTTGCTATGTAACTAGAGTTAAAGGGCAAACAAGCTGGGGATAAGTTATGGTAACTTATTAGCATTAGTTCTTCTTTGGTAATTAAAAAAAATGAAAAAAAGGGAAGCATTTTTGGCAAAAGACTAGTTTTGAAAAGCCATGGTTGCGTTACGATGTAGTTTTTATCAGCCCCTGTATGTATTTTCATATACATGTTGAGGTACAGGTTTTCGGACAGGGCTAACATCTAACATATGTCTGCCAACATATTATTGAGGTTACAGTGTCTGTTTTTATATGTAGTTGTGAAAGACGAATGTCATTTTATGTTATGTAATTGAGCACAGAAATGAAAGTAATCTTGCATGACAAAAATTTTAGCAGCCATTCTAAACATTAACTGTTACTTATTTATTCACAGTAAAGCAACATAAACAAACATTTAGGTGTGCAGAAAGCAAAAAACTGAATAACAGTGTGCTAGCCAGAGACTGTACGGTTGTTCACGTTGCCAAAAACACAAAAAGAGGAGTTTGGGAAAAGAAAACCTTCTGCAATCACAGATATTCAAATTTGGGTGCGATTAGATTTCTCAGAGGACAGCTTAGTTTGCCAAAAAACAGTAGGTTACTAATATAAAATTAAAAAACACAAACATGGTAGATCAGGACAGGATGGAACAGGACTTACTTTAGAATCTTCACAGGTAAAAATAAAAGGAACTACTACAATATTTAATAGTATTTTACCCTAACTAGAAGAAGCTTGTTGAACTTGTTGACGTACCCCCTTTTTGTAGCTCTCTAGTAATTTTTCAAGCTCCGTTGTCTCTCTGGTCCTTAGGGACATGGACAGCGGTACTCTCTTTTCCTCTCTGATAAGAGTTTTCTCCACCTGCTGCCAGCGCTGCTCGATCTCATCTATTACTTTCTGCTGGTGGTCTGGGGAGGGTGGACAGACGCTACCTACAGCCGTGTGCACACTTTCGGAGTCCACCCTGCTGGAGTTTGAAGGACACTGCTCAAATGAAAAGCTGCCAGTCATACACTCATATCTCCGTCGTCGCTCTTCCCGTCTTTTGCTGCGTTCCGAGTCACTGAATTGAGCCTGTAAAGCGTCAGCTTCGTAGGCTCTCTGCTGGGCCAGGGCCTGGGCGATCGGTCTGAACTCAGCCCAGTCGAAAGTTTTAGATCGTCCTTCTCGCCGCCGCTCTCGTGCGCGGCTCTTCCTAGGCTCGCGCTCTACGGATGAGGCCTCGGAGGATGGAGAGTCTTGAGTGACATCGGGCCTTGTGAGATTCTCCAAGGGGCCAAAAGGCCCATGTTCATCAGTCAGGCTGATCAATACACATCCATTTACAATTAGGTTACTCTTAAAACTATTAAAAATGCAAGAAAAAACTGCTCAGTAGCATTGCTAATTTTCTGGTTTATGCATCTAGCATTACTTAAACATTAAACAAAAAAACAACAACAAACAAACAGCATCAATAGTGAAAAGGAATATCCTATCATGTATAATAAATATTTTCTATTGTATTCCTTTGAGGTCTCAGAAAACTGTCAAAGACATGCTTTGGCAGCTTTTGTTTACTCAACCTAGCCTAACAGCTTCTGTCTTTAAAAAAAAACAAAAAAAACTTCCATACTATATATTATTCGACACAAAGCATGCAAGGCAAGTAGTTTGACAGAATCCCTAGTATGGGAATACAGTATGTTAAATGTTCCCAGTTGATGTAGAATTATGTATACAATAGGATAGCTGACTCTTCATATGTGTCAAAAGCAACAATATAGTGTTTACTTTCACAAACACAGAATAACTTGAACTGTAAAGTGTAGGTAACGGATACTGACCTTGTAACATCGGGTGCGGTGGAAGGGCGAACATTTTTCATGACTGCTTGGATCCAATTGCGGCGTATTCCTGCTGTCATGGCAGAGAGGGTGTGCACTCCCTCCTGGGTCTAACATAGGAAAAATACCATACGATCTGCTGGTTTTATATATTTCCCCAGTGCAAATAAATGACATGTAATATGTAAAAACATATGTAAAGGACAAAAATTTTCTTAACATACACTATAACGGCAAATGTTTGTGCTGTGACCAAAATCTTTTGCCAATATAGTGTTTTCCATGTCCTTTGATTGTTTCTATACTCTTTATATGAGAAATCAATGCATGAAGAAAATGTAAGAAATCTGTTATGGCTGAATTAATTGTTTAAAGTAAATTTTTTTTAAAGGTGTTAAGGAATCATACATGCAACTAATGCAAACATGCTCTTCAAGTTTAACTACTTTGCTGCCATGAATTCTAATACTTGACACTTGTACTTTCTGTACTTCATTTGCTTAATTAAAAATTATTTAGCTGGGTTTAACATTTAGAATCCTCATAAGATCCACTTACGTGAATTTGAAAGCCATAGTTGCGTTGAGCTTGGTATTCAGTAACATTATAGCATGAGCTCAGGTCAATTTCCCCATCTAGATCAGATGCCTATTAACAAAAATTAATAAAAGATTAAAAACATTAACAGATACAGACACCTAACTAGCTGCAATAGCTACATGGCTATCTAGAAATGAACAGATTGTGAAAAATATAATACTACTAATGTAATATATAATAAAATGATTTTACCTCCTCTGCAATAGAATCCTTATAATATCGCAGGCTGTGGTCCGTGAGTACAAACCAATACTTCTTCCACTGAAAATGAGAAGCAAGAGCAATGCATTTATTCAACTGCTATGTGGGGACTGAAAGAAACGGGGCATCACTTGTTGTTAGCGTAAATAAATGCTTATATAGACATTTAGCTGGCTTAAAAAAAGACATAAGAGCAGAGGAAGGGTAATTGTCCAACTTTAACCCATTAAAGCCAGAGTATCAAAGTGTAGCTGTGCCCTTTCCAATCTCCAGTCAGCCCTTTGAGAAGGACGCAACTGACGTAACTGCCATTTGCACAACTTTTTGAATGCCGACAGTTTATGAAGAATTTTCGGGGTTTAAACTAACGATTATTGCCATTATTAGAAATTAATTAAACATCATCTTTCTTACTTTACACCCCAATAAGACGACATCAGAACAAAAGAGCCAACGTAAAAAAAAGGAAAAATCAGAATAAATGACATTTACTTGAGCAAAACACCAAAAACTATCAATAATAATAAAATGACACTTCTTGATTTATTTATCTTTGATTTCCGCTTAATTCGGGGGCCTGCTGAAAACTATCCCAGCGCACATAGGGAGAGAAGCAAGAGTACGCCCTGGACAGGTTGCACTCACATTTAGTCCCAAGGGCATTTTAGAGCCAAAAATCAACCTTAGGTACATGTTTTTGGGCTGTGGGAAAAAAAACGGCGTTCCCGGAGGAAACCAACGGAGACGCAGGGAAAACATGCAAATTCCGCACAGAAACACGTGCCTGGAAATCAAACCACGAGCCTTCTTGTTGTGAGACGAGCATGCTAACCACTACGCCACCACGGGTACATCTAATCTAACATCTAAAAAAGAAATTGGCTAAATTATTCTCTAATCCATAGCACTTTGTCTTTATTTAATGCAACACTTTGCTGTTTTGAGTAGCACCATGGCCCACAAAAAAATTTTGGTGTCTCGAAATGTTTGAAAAGATAATAAACACTTCTTGTATCGAGCAGAATAGCATTTTTGCATGCACTAAACTTCAAGCGTTGTGGGGGACAAGCTACAACAGCAAATTAAGATATAAGGCTCCACTTCTGTTAAACATTAACGTTGGAACCCCAACATGGGTACAAAGTCACCTAAACACAGATCAAGACTAGAAAAAGACTGGGGTTATTTTTTAAGTGTTTGGATTTAGTAAGCCTGGGATAATCTCAGGTTTCAGCTCTTGACAGTAGGCAAACCCTTCACCCACCATCCCTCTGCTAGTGTAGCCAAGAGATGTGCATACTCCACACTGCTTTTCCGCTCATCATGGCTTTAAAGAGGCCAGTAACCATCATTCACTGCATGAAGAGGCAATCTGACTATGAAGATCATGAAGTAGGTATTTTCACAAACAGAGACTATTTTGTTTTGCACTCCGTTCTGTACAGTCTATTGTGTGAAAAATCTCAGGATTTCAGCTGTTTGTTCTTTTTTTTTCATCTTAAACCAGTTCATCACTCCCAACAACAAAGCCATAATTAATGTCAACAGAGATTACACTTCACTTATGTTAATTTATGAAAATTAACCGAAGCTCTCGACAATTATGTAGTGTGTTGCTGCCAATGTGAATGGCTGATTAGGTAACTGCATGAATGAGCAGGTTACAAAAGTGTTTTTAGTGAAGTAGAAAGAAATTGGAGGCTTTGAGTAATTAATACTAACTGTACATGTATGTCTATTTCTGTCTACTCACCCTGTATATTGTCTTAAATGCTATAAACTGCGAAACAGTCTCTCATTTCTTTGTTGTACAGGAATAAAGATTATTGCAAAAGCCTGGGCTGGATTATAGATATCACAGATCACCTACCTGCCCTTGTTCATCAAGCTTCACCATCCAGCCTTTCTTGAAATTCAGCAAGTCTGGCTATAAGGAGAAAAAAAAGGAACATAGTTAGCAAAAACAAGCAACTGTGTGAATCACACACTATACTACTTGCACAATAATAAGCACTTGGTGCCCTGGCTGATGCTAATGTTTTTATTCGGCAATCTGCAGTCTTGCAAGCTTAATCTTAAAAAAAAACAAAAAACAAAACAAAAAACACACAGCATAATCTTCAACCAGCATTTGGACATCCCACAAAAAAATAAAACCCAGGAGAATCACAAACGATGGTTTCTTTACTTTCCCAACAGGTTCAAAGATATCCATAATGGCGCCATTAGAAACATACTGCTGGCATCTAGTTCTCAGTATTTCAAATGTTTGTTGAGTAGAAATACCTGTAAGTAATTTACACAGTGGCTGCAAAACGCAATTCAGGTCAGCCATTGTGGCTAGAAATGAAGGTTACCAAGAAAAGAGCACAGCAGTGTACACAAAAAACTAAATTAACCACTCATAAACCAATAAATAAATGCACACGTGTGTACACACACACGTTTAACAGATTAAAAACATACAGCATGTCAGACAAAAACAGAAGAGCTATGAAGCCGAACAGAAGGGGTTGGAATGTGTGGTTGAATGCAGGGAGGATATAGAGATGACCTGGGAATGAAAAGGGAGGATGCTACACCCAGCAGCACACACTAGAGTATTAGGGTTTCTGTGTTCCCACAACAACAGGCAAAAAAGTTGCTATAATGAAATTTGGCAATCAAGATTAGTCTAGATAGATGCTAATGAAATTAACCAGTGAAAGCTTACAGAACCATTTAGAACGCTTAACAAAACGTGTGGTCCTACAAAGGGTGTGCTGCTGCACGTCAACACCTAAACAAAAGACACATCAGATAGAACAGCAGTGTAGAAATATCTCGAATATCTACAACCCTGCATGGACTAAAACTTTTCTGAAAACTAAAACATTTCAACAAGGCTGTTGATTCGTAGAAAACATTCTTTGTCTCAGAATTCTTGTTGACCTTCAAACTTTGGAGAACAACAAAAGCTTTGTGATAGTGATCTTTTCCGATCCATTGCTTCACACCCTTGGTTGAGAATGTTCTTTCATATCGAAGCGTTAAAAAAAATTAACAGGGCAAAATGAATACTCACGGTCATGACTGACTCCGTTGTCCTACGGTCCAGTGATTTGGCTCTTCTAAGCGGTGGAAGAGTGGCGTGATGAAAATCCAGACTCTGTCCTGTCTCAAGTTTTTGCTCCTAGAAGACATAAAAAAATACATAATATTAAAAACTGAACTTTTTAAAATTTTTGAGCTAACAGCATTCATTCGCTCAATAGCCTAAATCCTGAAGCAGTTCAAGGGTGTGCTTACATATCCAGTTCATTTAAAAGCAAACTCCAGTGCAAACACTCAGTTAGGGAGGTTCATTTGAGTAAGTGTGAATACTCTCATCCAGAACTCTAACGTATACCAAAGAACCAGGCCAAGACCGAAAGAAGATGGGACACATTGATTAAAAATGGATGTGATCTTCACCATTAATCATATAGCACTTAACAATCGAGATGGCCGGCACGGCGGCATAGTGGTTAGCACGGTCAGGCAAGAAGGTCCCGGGTTCGATTCCTTTCTTTCTGTGCGCATTTCTCCCTGCTCTTGCGTGGGTTTACTTCAGGTTCTCCGGTTTCCTCCCACAATCCAAAAATTGCCCATTACCAGTGTGGTTGTTTGTCTATGTGACCCCAAATTAGGGAATAAGCGGGAATAGAAGCTAGAAACAATAGAAATTGTGTTAGCAGCTTTACACTAGTTAAAAAAACGAAACAATCCACTAAACAATTGATCAGATATGATGTTATTTAAGAGGCTGTAATAGCGTTGTTGTTTTTTGTACCAGTGCTGCGTTTCATCACAAAGACTTAATTTGGTGCTCATGCAGAAAAAGGTAAAAAGCTAAAAATATGCTGTACACAAAGACTATCCTGTATAGTCTTTTACACGCAAAAACTGTGCTGCTGTGTGAAGAGACTCCTATACAAAAAAAGGATGCATAACTTGAACATAGCGAGGTGAATATTTTAGCCGCTAAACAATTGTATTTAATTGTAAATCTAATCATTTTAAATTGTTTTAAAATAACTGCAGCCTTTTCAAACCGATATCCTTAAAATCTGGCATGATTTCTCGTTTATATCGATAGCAGTAGACCAAACTCAGTTTAGCCAACTGAATAAGCTGAAATAAATGTAAATTGTCATTTTAATAATCAGTGATCATGTCAAACCACATTTGACAAACAATCTTCATTTAAAAAACACTGTTCCCACAGCCGGGGAAATCAAAATCAACAACTTTGCTAAGAATACACCAGCCTTAAAAGGAATTGTTCATTAAAAGCAAAAGACAGCAGTAATATGAAGCAGATCAAGCTGAAAATATCCGGAAACAGGAAAATTGTCCTGTTTTTGAAAGAGCATGTCAGTGTATGTAAATACTTATATAACTGTAAAATGTGACTTTTCGAGGCTTGCAAGATACAATGAGGATACATATACACAGACAGTTAAAACAGATATGTCAGAAAACCTAACCTTTGATCCTGTAGTGCATCTGCGCACAGAACAATACAAATTAGAACAGTAAATAAAAACAATAGAAGAAAGATGTAAATTAAGTTTAGGCAGTTTTTCTGGAAATACAGATATAGAAATTGAATAATCAAATGACGTTGCCAAGAAGATAT
>JAOTQW010000041.1:10447642-10459254 GCA_026260075.1 Sisor rabdophorus | reverse complement strand
TCATTCATTCATCTTCTATACCCACTTATTCCCAAACTCGGGGTCACAGGGGTCTTCTGAAGCCTATTCCAGCACACATAGGGCGAAAGGCAGGGGGTATACCCGGGACAGGTCACCAATCCATCGCAGGGCCACACGCACACAAACACACACACTCACACTCACTCGTATGGGCAATTTAGAGTCACCAATCAACCTAATATTCATGTTTTTGGACTGTTGGAGAAAACCGGAGTACCCGGAGGAGCGTGGGGAGAACATGTAAACTCCGTACAGAACGACCCAGTGCCCGGGATTAACCACTGCGCCACTGCGCAGTGCTAACCACTACGCCACTACGCCGCCCTTACATGAAATATCCTAATTATAAATGAAAAAAGAGTTAAATGCAATATTTTTCATGTATATTTTTATATATATATATAGCATTAAATAGTAGCAGTTCCCAACAGGGAAGTCCTGACCCACAAGAGGGTCAGAGCAAGCTTTGTGGAGGGTGTCACGTCATAAATTTTGGGTTGCATTGCTAGCAAAACTGGAAATGAAATACCATAAGTTATAATATCATTGAATTTGTAGAAGGACCAAAAATATTTGCTTGGGGAAAAGGTTTAAAACCACTGTTCTACAGTATCCCTGGAATCAACCTTTCAAGATCTGAATCTTTTTCAGTTAGAGATTCAGCTCAGATTGTTGTATTGATTAGTGGATAGATCTAGGCTTTTAGCAGGCTGGGAAATTTCACATCAGACTAAAATGCATGTAACTAAAGAAAAGTTAAAGAAACAATCAACGTTTGCTATAAACTGGGGCTAAATTTATACAGCAATGCAATAACTGATACAATGTCCAGCACAAAAAAAAATATTATGCAGTAATAGATCTACTAGTAAGATAACAAGTGATGTTATCTACAATAACTAATGTCAGAGAATTAAATCCAGAATTCAATATGGTCTATGCAGATGGTTAAGTTATTATTTTGGAGACCAGATAGACCTTAATGTAATCCCAGATAACCAAGAAGACCTAAGTTCAAGCCCCATCACCACCAAGTCTGCCAGTGTTGGCTGCTTTAGCAAGACCCTTAACCATTTCTGCTTCATGGGCGCTGTATCATAGCTGACCGTGTGCACTTACCCCAACCTTCAAGGGGGGAGATGTAAAAAAAGACATTTCACTGTTGTTCGGTGTATAACCTTTTGTATAACCATGTTCATTCATTTATCTTCTATCCAGCTTATATCCTAACGCAGGGTCACATAGGTCTGTTGATACCTATCCCAGTGCACATAGGGCGAGAGGCAGGTCACCAGTCTATTGCAGGACCACATATAAACGAACAACCACACACTCACATTTACTCCTACGGGCATTTTAGAGTCACCAATCAACCTAATGTACATGTATTTGGACTGTGGGAGGAAACCGGAGTACCTGAAGGAAACCTACTCAAGCACGGGGAGAACATGCCACCTCTGCACAGAAAGACCAGGGAATCGAATCACTTGCTATGAGGCGAACTTGCTAACCACTTTGCCACCGGGCCCCCTAACCATTTATGTGACAAATAAAATCGGTAATTTTAATGGATATTTTCTAACTGTTTTGGGGTATTATTTGTTTTTTAAGAAAGTAATTATTTATATTTAACACAATGTTATTAGCAAACATTTTTTCACTTAAAACATTTTTATTTGAGTAGTTTCCTTGACCTACTACCTTTTCCATATAAATTAGCTGATTGAAATGGTAATATGGAAATTTAAGGGAATTTGGCTTTCTACGCAACCAGGGTCAGAAGAATGTTTTTTTTTAATTAATTTATTAATCTTATTTATTACAGTTTATATGTAGTGTTTTAAAATGGTAAAAACAGGCCACAACAGAGAACTGTGACTGACATGGTCAGAGTTTTGACAGGACCCGCTGGTCCAGCTTGGTTTACACACCAAGCTGTCCCCACAGACAGCTGCCTGTCGTTTGAACCATGATCATGTGTGTGTGGCACTTTTTGAATCTACTTGTACAGCAAACATGCACTGATAAATTCAGTCAACAAAATCAAAACAGTTACCTGACAGGACCGTGAATATGGCAGCAAAGGCGTTGAGTTTAAGTCCGTCAATGACGTTCCCGAAGTGGCAGACTTCAATAGACATGAGAATACCACCAGTGGCTAGTAGCAGGATGTACAGGCATTCGGCCACAATGCATAACCACAAGACCCCTGGAGAAGACGAGAACAAGGAAGACCATCAGGTGACCTGAAGTAGGTCAGGGATTAATTTATTAATTCATCTTCTATGTCTGCTTATTCCCTAAGTTCATGGGTCCCGGGGGTCTGCTGGAGGGCAAGAGGCGGGGAAAAACCCTGGACAGGTCGTCAGTTTATCACAGGGCCACATATAGAACAACCACACATATTCACTCCAATGGGCAATTTAAAGTTACCAATCAGCCTAATGTACATGTTTCTGGACTGTTTAAGGAAACCGGAGTACCCAAAGAAAACCCACCTCAAATATTGTCCAAGAAATATTGGCAGCCGATAGGTCATTTGTATGTAATATAATAATCAGAGGGCAGTGCAGTGTAGTGGTTGCACAGTTGCCTCACAGCCCTATGTGCGCTAGGATATGCTTCAGCAGAACCCCGTGACCCAGAGTTAGGGAATAAGCGGGTATAGAAGATGACTGAATGAATGATAGCATAACTGTGAAGTACTGCAAGAGTACTTAGAGCTCCTCCGCAGAGCTACCCGGGTGAGGTCAAGATGATCTTTGTGTTGTACACACTACACACAACACGCACACACTTGCAAAAAACACTTGCAAGGACACTTTTAAGGTCCCCTCGCTTACAAGGTTTCACCAGACAGGTTTAATCATGTCTTATCCTGCCATATAAAGTACGCCCTCTGAAAACTCTGAAAAAGTATTTGCTTTCATACAAGGACAAGGACATACAGGTATGTGATTTCACGCTTAGTTAATGTAAGCCTTGCATTTCTGCTATAAAAGCTAGTCTAAATCTAACATGGTAAAATAACTAGAATTTTACCCTTTTCAGTTCAGTATATAATTTGTTTCACATTTACAATCACAATCACATTTTACAAGTTGGAAATTCTGTTATTAAATGACTGTTTTTGTTCCTTAAAAAATAAAATTTATGTAAAATTCAGTTGCTGAGATTTTTACTGCCAAAACTTTTGAAAACATAAACAGAACATTAATATGCTGGACAGTTTATGCAAGTAATTTTATCTAAAAATATTTCAACTTCCTTTTATTTTTATTATCAAAGTTTCCCACATTTTTATGCTATGACTTTTATGATTAATAGTTTATTTTTGTCACGTTTAGACAGGAGATAAATCAGTCTTTTGTCTCCTATGAGTGATTCGTAATATAGTAATCTATTAATAGGAAAGATTCAACCCAATGCATTTACTTTCCACATGGCCTGTCAGACAATTCATGTTATCAAGTCTAGTGTAACCGAATGCAAGAAAATTCTATTATATGCCGAAAAACCTGTTATACAATCAAATCAAGGACAATCCATCAGCAAGCAGGTGTGAGACACAATACAGTCATTTCGCACGGCCATATTTCTTGAAATTCATGACAAACGATTAATGATGACACTAAATAAATTGAAAATAACAGCAGCTTTTTCAGTTATATTTCAAAAAGAATATCAATCAAAAATCAATCAAACAATTAGGACTCACCTCTCTCATGTGGAGGGGGAATATTTATAAAACTTCTGCAGATTTCACCTGTGAACAGAAACAGTATCATTTTAAAGGCCAGATTACATAAATCTCTAGTGCAAACAAATTATTACCTTGGAAACTGCATGCTGCATACAATAAAAAAAAGATTGAAATAGATTTTTTGAAATAGATTTCAAACATAAAATAGAAAAACCTATACCGTCAGTTTGAGGCTTATTCTTGCATATTAACCAAGCAAGCCTTGTTTAGCTTCTGTTCATGTGTACTTTTTTTAATGAGGTTTTGAGCAACAGCACAGCACTACAGCTCACATCACAGCTGCTGGTTATATGAGCTAGATTCAGTCTACTTACCATCATGATGTTACTTTTGTGAATAACAAAGACCCGATTGATTTTCAATAATCAATGATCATCAATTGAACAACCACTGAACACTATTTCTCATAAGGCCATTTAGTGATTTTTATTGTTCCAGAAAACTAATCACAGACCAGCATTGTTCCTAAGATGACCCCAATGACCCCAAATTCTCTCAATAATTACTGATCATAATCATTCCTGAAAAGTTAATTAGAAAGAAATTTTTCTCAACATCCAGCCACTCATCATGATAGGTTTTAATATTGAATCAGTGGTTTCCAACATTTTGTTGATCGGGAGACCAAAAAGACCTGGGTTCAAACCCAAGTCTGCCATTGTTGTTTCCTTTAGCAAGACCCTTAACCCTTCTAGCTGCGGCGGGCTGTATTATAGCTGACCCTGCACTCTGACCCCAACCTTCCAGGGTGGGATATGCAAAGAAAAAAACAATATACAAGTAATTGGTAGTCCAGCAGTTAAGGTAGTGCTTAATAAAAGATCAGGGTTCAATTCCCAGCATGAATAGTTGCCACTGCTGGACCACTGAGCAAGAACCTTAACTCAATATTGCTTAATTGTATAAAGATAAGGGTGTCCAAATGCTGAAAATGTAGACTTACTTTTATCACTTATATGTCTTCAACCTCTATCTATATACATTTGATAATAAGTGAAACTGTTTTTTAATTCTTTAGCAAATTTTTTAGAAAACTAGTCCATGACTTTGTTTCACAAATTGGTATGGCAAACTCATGTATGCAATTTACAATTTCGTTTTTAGCATGTAATTCTACAAATACAGTCATTTTATTTTATTTATTTATTTATTAAATAATTTATTTATTATTTTAAATTTTAGACTATTTTTTTTACCAAGCTGCTGTTAGTCTTCTTAGTCAACACCAACCTGTGTGGAGTGGATGTGCAACAGCAACGGTGTTGGACAAGAGGACAAAAGGACGCAAATAAATCACAAGGTCTGGTATTACACAGCAAGTCATATCAGTTAAGGTGATGTTAAGCATCGGATTTGAGGAGCTTCTAATGACAGATGGTAAGTTCCAAGCTCATTGGTGCCTCTTCTTGTAACTGGAGTAACTGGCTTTACCCTGCATACATTTACAGCCCAAAGCTTCCCTATGGAACCGTGCGTAATTGTGCGTAACTGTGCGCTTCATTTAAATAGATATCGGATAAACATAATAGTAGAATAGTTTAACACCGTTTACACTTAAACATGTAGTAGAAAGATGAGTTTTTTCTATGTGTAACAGGACGGTGAAGATACTCTTACCGCTCAGGTCGATATTCTGTTCGCAGGACAGCCATATCCCGCTGTGGAACTTCCTCAGGACAAACTTGTCCTCTCCGGTCTCCCACACATACTGCACCTGCCGGCTGTCATTGGCGCTGGAGCTGTTGTACCGGATGCAGTGTGTTTGTCGGGGTGTGACAGGTAGCGGCCCGGTGCAAAACGGCTTCAAGACTTTTCGGCTCCCGGCGCACCAGTAGCTCGTGCTGAGCGCGCAAGCGGCTAGAAGCAGGGCCGCCAAGTTAAGCGCAAGAGCCAGAGACGCCCGCCGCCGCCGCTCCATTGCGCACGCAGGTAGCAGACACTTTATTATTATTAGAAGTCGTAGTTTTTTAATTGCATGGTGCCACGAAAATACACGACACGACTGCAACGGATCCTTTCCTTTTCCGCAGGGCGTCGTTATTTTGCGTGTGTGTGAGAGAGCGAGCGAGCCAACGAATGTATGAGAGAGAGAGAGAGAGAAAAAGAGAGAGAGAGAGAGAGAGAACGAATGTATGAGAAAGAGAGAGAGAGAACGAATGTATGAGAAAGAGAGAGAGAACGAATGTATGAGAGAAAGAGAGAGAGAGAGAGAGAAAGAGAGAGAAAGTATGTAAGCAAGAGAGGAGGGAAGAAAAAAAGAGCGACAGAAAGAGAGAGACAGATAAGAGTTCTCCCTTACACTTTCGACTCCCTCCCATCACAGTTTACTCCACTGATGGCTGCATCCTAAACCGCACACTAACATCACCAAACCTACTAAATACATCCTTTGGGTTCATCTCTCTGTCCATTCCTGTGTACTATCATTACTATATTTCAGTTAACAACCAACAAACAAACAAACAAAATATGCTTATAATAACCTATAATGTTGTTACTTTGTGTCCATTACTCTCCCATTACTATTGCACCTGAAAAATGCCCTATGTGGTGATTGGTGTAGTGAATCATGCTGCTGCTTGACTTCTTCTAGGTCAGTCCTCAGCTTTATTTGTGGTTCTGTTTTGTCCCACCTGTCACAAACAGGCATGAGGGTGCTATAGTAATTTACCCCTAGGGGTGTGTTTGTGTGTCTTTGATATACCCCATGCTCAGTTTTTCTGCACGCCTAACATGGCCACTAAAAACATTTCCAAAAGACCTTTTTGTGGTGAAAATATTTTTCTGGAGAATTTTTTTCTACATTACAAATTTAGACATTACCTTTCCCCACCATTGGGCCCAATTTTAATAGCATGCATATGGATTTATGCATGCTGTTGCTACTGTGTTCTGGTAGGAATGGCTTTCATTCACGTTCTGGCATGCTGGTAAATGGATCAATCGCCCTAAGATGTCAACAATTGTGCCTGCATGGTGATCTGAGGAAAGCTTGTGTTTCAGCTAAAGTTTTTATTTTGTTCAAACCAGTGTTTTTTTTAGCATGACTCTGACCAGGACCAAGCACACTTTGCAGCTTTCAGACTCATCAATATAACATTAATGTATGATGTGGCCATTTGGGGAATTTTATGCAAGATTACATTTCATTGCAATGTATTCAAAACAAAAAGGGAAAAAATGCATAAATATAATTTATTTATGTTGGTTGGATTCTCAGACGAATCTTTCTGTGTGGAATTTGCATGTTCTCCCTGTGCTTGTGTGAGTTTTCTCCTGGTACTTCGGTTTCCTGCTACAGTCCAAAGTGTTAGGTCAATTGCTGCTTTTTAATCCCAATAGGAGTAAGTGCAGATCCCTGTGAATGAAGAAAGGAAACAAGTGAGAATAGAAATAGTGGAGAGGTGGCGTGGTGGTGTAGTGGTTAACACAGTCGCCTCACAGCAAGAAGGTACGTCAGTTAAATTCTTGGGCAAGGTCTTACTGTGTGGAGTTTGCATGTTCTCCCTGCGCTCGTGTAGGTTTCCCCCGGGTTCTCCAGTTTCCTCCCACAGTCCAAAAACATTTTGAGATTGTTGACTCTAAGCCTTTCCAAGCTCTTTATGGGTAAAAGACAGGAAGGGTACCTCCACAGACAGGTTGAGAGTTTAGTTGATTTTTGTAGACATATAAGCACTAGTGCTTACTTAGTGTATTAACCAGCTGTAACTATCCAAGTACACATGCCTTCCCATCTTGCATATTTGCCCCAGAGAATCACTCTCTCTCTCTCCTTCGGCCCTACAAAGCAAATTAAATATACCAAACATTTCTATAGATAAATGCAAGTTTGTTCAGGGAATTTTTGGTTTGGAATACAGTATTTATTATTTCATAAATGTATTATATCATCCTTTCTTTTACAATAACAGTTATTACAATTGTACGGACGGGCTTAAAACTAAAATGATAGAAAAACAAAGTTATATAATTAGATATGATTTTTGTATCATGTAGTAACAAGTAAAGCAACCATAGAAGTGCATTTACAGGTTACAACAGGCATAATTAGCTCTACTGTATCTATGTTTGTACTGAATGTCAGGCTAATTAACCATGACAAGGCAATTGGAGCTGCCAATAATTCTTTTGGTTGCTTTTAAATCTGATATCTTTTTCTAGCTAACTCTTTTGAGCACGTCTAATACTAACTTTAGCCCATTCTAAATATTCAGTCAAGTTGGCTCATATTGTAAATAAATTTCCTCAATAATAATAATACATAAATAAATAATGTCCTAAGTAGTGGAATGTTTTGATTAATCTATTAGATTTGGTTATTTTTAAGGTTAGTTTTGGATATTTTTAGTACTAGTCAGTAGATTATCTGATAATTAAAATATTAATTAACATTAAAAGCATATAATTAAAAAATGTATAATTAAATTGCTGTTTATGTTAACTTTCAAGTATATAAAACATATAAAACATATATATAAAAACATAAAAACAACCGCTAGTGAGTAAATAAAGTATTTTGAATGGCACCTTAATTGTAACATTAAAAATTACATTTTACACACTGAAGTACTTCATAAGGAAGTAACTTCTCTAACAATTTTTTGTTCATTCATCTTCTATACCTGCTTATTCCCTAGCACATAGACAAACAACCACACTCATTCACTCCCATTGGCAATTTAGAATCACAAACCAACCTAATTTACATGTTTTACTGTGTTAGGAAACAGGATTAAGCCCACGCAAGTGTAGGGAAAACATGTAAACCCTAAAATTGAACCCGGGACCTTTTTGCTGTGAGGAGCGCTGCCCATCGCTGATATATTATTTTTTATTATTGTGCTTGTCCTTAGGTGAATTATTATACCATAAATTACAAATACCCTGGTGAAATTGTATTTGTAATATGTTTTGTTTTGCAAATATACTAACAAAAATGTGTACTAAATATATAAAAAAGTGTTTTACCAATTTAAATAATCTTTAACAAAAATATATTTTAATTGAAAGTTGTATTTATTTTGTATAAAATAATATATTTATTTTATAGTGTATACTTTATGTAAGTATAATTTTGTATTTTTTTAACTGTGTGTTCAGCCCTATACACTATGATCAGCACACCGACAAGACAAGCACACATTGTCTAATATTCCCTAATATGCTGTAGCTTTAAGATTTCCTTTAAAAGGAAATTAAAGGCTTAAAACTGTTCTGCCATGTCAGCGTGTCTGTGTGCAAATATTCTGAAATCCAGAAAGACATAGTGTGTTACAGTATGATTTGTGTTACAGTATGACATTCTGTGTGCATGTTCTCCCCGCATCTGCTTGGGCTTACTTTGGGTACTTTGGTTTCCTCTCACAGTCCAAAAACATGTACATAAGGTTGATTGATCGTACCCCTGCCTTCTGTGCTATGTGCGCTGGGATAGGCTAGAGCAGAGTCCTGTGACCCAGAGTTAGGGAATAAACTGGTATAGAAGATGACGGAATAAATAACATAAAACTTTTATGACAACCAGTAGGCTCTCATTTTTGACATAATGTAATTTCAAATAAGAGCAAATCCAAAAATAGTAGTTAAACCAGTAAACGTTTGGTCATTTCATTTTTTTGACACTATAAGAATGACTTGTCTAAATATGTATTTAATATAGTACATAGAAACACTAAAGTTTTTATCCTTTAACATGTCAGTCTGAATTGAATATAATGAAAAGTCTTCGTTAGTTTCAGCTTACTTTGGAACCAGTTACAGCCCTGAATCAATCAAGACGCCCTCGAACTGTAAATCATCTGTGGTGTCAGTGGTATTGGACATCTTTCCTGGCTAATTTATCTCTTGCTCTCACATGTGGGTCAGTCTTGTCAATATCAATGACCCTGTTGTGTGTACAGGAATTTCAAATGGCTTTCGCCCATGTAAAGGTTCCTCAAAGTCAGAGGGTCTCCTGGGACCCTGTGTCCACTTCCACATGGTCAGAGAAAACAGTCATGGTACTGAGAAAAGCAATATGCTTGCACACAAACACACATGCAAATATAATACAAGAGCATGCAAACACAGTCAGTGCACGTTAAGATGTTGATTAAATGCATGAGAAGGACACTTTCATTGTGACAGATGGACACACAGAGGACTCTTTATTAGACTAGAAAATACATTCTCTCACACAGACACTTTCCTTAGGCCGACCTGCACAGCTGTAATGACTGTAATAAATGCAAGCCTGCTTCACTTTGCATTCTTGAATCTCTATTAGCTAATTCTAGTCTAAATTACATTTTGCCATTGATGTCACAGGACAGATTAGAGGAAGCTTGTTTTTTTACCTGAAGTTTAGAAAATGAGTTTTAGCAAAGCCAACAGTTTAAGAACGTTTACTCTGTTGGTATTTTATAAGGTAAAAATAGTGTAAAGTCACAGCTTAAGGATGAATTTTTTTTTCTTATTCTTCCAATAATTTATTTTTGATGTAAATTAGTTTTTATCAGCTGGCATTTTACTCCAGCAAATACGTTACTGAGTATACCAAATAACCACACACATTCACTCCTATGGGCAATTTAAAGTCACCAATCAACCTAATGTACATGTTTTGGACCGTGGGAGAAAACGGAGGTACCTGTAAAAAAACAACAACACAAGCATGGGGAAAACATGCAAACTTAGCACAGAAAGACTACTTGATTGGGAATTAAACCTGGGACCTTATTGCTGTAAGGCGATTGTGCTAACTACTACTTTGTTGCGTTGCCTTATAAAAATTTTATAAATAAAAAATAATTTCCTATAATTCAAGGGTGTCCAAACTTGGTCCCGCAGAGTTGAGCTCCAACTTGGCTCAACCCACCTACATGTAATTTTAAAGTAAATCTAGCAAGAGCTTGATTAGTTGATTCAGGTGTGTTTGATTAGGGTTGGAGCTCTGCAGGACACCAACCCTCCTGGACAGAGATTGGACAACCCTGCTTTTAATGAATACTGAACATTAATGTAGGGTGGTGCGGTGGCGTAGTGGTTAGCACCGTCGCCTCACAACAAGTCCTGGGTTTAAATCCTGGGCTTGGGGTCTTTCTGTGCGGAGTTTGAATGTTCTCCCTGCGCTTGGGTTTACTCCGGTTTTCTCCCACAGTCCAAAAACATGTGCATTAGGTTGATTGGTGACTCTAAATTGCCCATAGGAGTAAAGGTGAGTAGGTGTGTCCCTGCTATGGATTGTTTAGGGTGTAACCCTGCCTCTCTTGGTTCCAACAGACACCAAGTTTGGGATTCACTGAGTATAGAAGATGAATAAATGAATAAACATCAAAGTTTTTGTAGTGTCTTTTGTATTAACTTCAGACAACATTTTTACCCTTTTATTTAATTCAATGCAATTAAGCACACCCACAGGGTAAAAGGAGTTATTGTACCAGGACAACAATCTTACTAAAACTATTGAGACTGAATTAGCAAATTCACAAATACATGCTAAATACTTTAAAAAAAGTTCCAGAAAAGTGAGACTTAATCTAAAATAAGGTTCCCAAAATACATACAGATGTGTGGTCAGATGTCTTAATAATTGTAATTTTTTTGTACATACGGTCGGTCAGAATTCAACCAGCAGCTCACTGATGTTAGTTATTACATTTGCATACTTACTAGAAAGCCAGAATGATGACAAAGAGAAACCATTTTATATATTAGTTTGTTAAAAAAAGTCTAATGACAACAATCCATTAAACATAAAAAGAAAATGCCATAATCTGTATTTTATTGTTGAGTAGTGTTGCTGACCAAGCACACACATCACGCACACGCACACGCACACACACAATAT
>JAOTQW010000041.1:10363930-10376299 GCA_026260075.1 Sisor rabdophorus | reverse complement strand
ACCTTCTTGTTGTGAGGCGACGGTGCTAACCACTGCGCCACCGCGCCGCCCATGCCAGAGCAAACAATATAGTAATATACTGTATTTATGTAAGATAAACAAGATAAATTTTCTCACTATAAACATGAGCATCTATAATTATATAATTATATATAACAAATATAATTATATTTATATCTTCTGTATTACCTTGGAAGAAAACTTGAGATGCACTTCAGCCTCATCTGCCAGGCTTTTCTTCAGCTGGGCCCAGGCTTCTCCCAGGGTACTGAGGTACAGGAGAAACTTAAATAAGTGTAGGATATTAGCTTTATTTATCAAGTCAATATTAAGTCAAAGAAATATAATTATTTGTAATACTGCTTCCTTTTGAATTATAACATATATGCAGAATAGCTTTTATGATGAGAACTGAATTAAAAAATCAATAGAAGATGACTACAACAGGAGGTTGCATTCAAAATATAGTTAGCCTCAGCTAACTATAGTTCTAAGTGAAAACTTTTCTTCTTCAATACATTCTTATTGTATTTATCCTGAATTCTTTCACACTTCATACAGTAGCAGTATATCTGATTGTCTTTATTTCAAAGACAGCATGTGACCGGTCAGCAAAGGTCACAGTATGCACTTCAGTGACAATAGCATCTACAATAGAAAATGCACAAATGCTAAATTCAGGAAAAACGTGTTTGCGAATGTGGCTACAAGAGCTAGCCAGGAAAACAATGGCCATCACAAGTCACAACAGATTCTTCTGAAAGACAGAAGAATGAGAGCATTGTGGTGTTTGTCCACAGGAGAGGGTGGGTGGACCTCTGCTGCATGATCTATGCTCTGTACGAAACAATTAGCCCTCTTTATCAGAACTGGCCTGGAGTCTGCAGTTAGGCAAAATGTCATAATAAAAGACTTGCGTAATGTTTTATGCTTGTTAGAGCTGCTTGGAGGGGGAGGGGATGGGCTGATTTTAGGGATACACTATTAGATATGAGTTAAGTCATCAGAGAAATCAACAAAAGTGATCCTTAGTTAGTGAAAACAGCAACAGGAAAAAGTGGTAGTGCAGTAGATAAGGTGTTGCTTAAAGATCTGTTCTTAAATCCCAACACCACCAAGCCACCACAGCTGGGCCCCAAAGCAAGGTCCTTAAACCTCAGTTTCTCAGTCGTATAACACTGAATAATGTATGTCGCTCTGGATCAGAGCGTCTGCCAAATGCTGTCAATGTGATTGCAAAAGTTAGGTATTAACTTTGATTGCGTCTGCAAGATATATTTAAAGAACCGAATAACCACAAAGGGCGGCACGGTGGCGTAGTGGTTAGCACCGTCGCCTCACAACAAGAATTCAAATCCTGGGGTTGGGGTCTTTCTGTGCAGAGTTTCCTCCTACAGTCCAAAAACATGTGCATTAGGCTGATTGGTGACTCTTAATTGCCTATAGAAGTGAGTGTGTGGTTGTGTCTGTGGCCCTGCGATAGATTGGCGACCTTCGCTCTATGTGTGCTGGGATAGGCCCCAGCAGACCCCTGTGACCCTGGATTTGGAAATAAGTGGGTAAAGATGAATAAATGAATGAATAACCACAAAACTAACCAGTTTATTCATAAAATGTCTAACAGGCAACCCCAAATGTTTGATTCAAGTTAACACGGGAATTAAGGAGTAGAACTCTATTGTGATGCTCTGACTTTGACTCGACAATAATAAAACACCTTTAGGATGAACTGGCACACTGCACACCAGACCTTCTTACCAACACTATTAGTCTGATTTTACTAATACTATTTAAGATAAATAATTTCCATTGGCAGCACAGTGGTTTAATGATTAGCATCATAGCTTCAAAGCAAAGGGCCACTGGTTTGTATCTTTCTGTGTGGAGTTTTCATATTCTATCCATAATTGCGTAGCTTTACTCTGGGTAGGTTGGTTTTCTTCCACAGTGGAGAAAAATATTAGGTTGATTTGGTGATTCTTAATTATTAGTTTGTATGTGGCCCTGTGCTAGACTGGTGACTCCAGCACATCCCAGTAACCCTGATTTAAAAACAAGCAATTATAGACATTGGACTGTATTTATATCTAGTAGAAAGTTGTTTCAGTTGAAGTTTTTATAGGGCAAGACTGAGACTAGAGTAAATCTGAAATAAAAGGTTTTATTCAATATTATTCTCTTTTAATAAAAAAAATGATTTGCCTGCTTGTTTTACTTTTTATTCCACAACACAGAAGCTCTTCCTTCCTTTTTGACTCTTGCTGTATGTATTGATTTTTATTTGTTAACAGCTAAAATGCAGATGTTCACACCTCTGTCTGTCTACTTAATTCAAAGGCTTAATTTTATTTTTTTGGTTCATTTTGATGCCACATTGCTATACAAAGTGTACATACAGTTCGGATTCATTCCTGGAATTTCAGTAATGTACATGTTAAAGAGTAGGATATAATTTGTAATGTGTGCACAAAGTGAAGTCTATAATCACACACTCAGGAATTTTGATTATTATGTATGTGGTATTTGTGCAGGACAATACCATGATCTGGATTTTGTGGTGTCTGTATCAGACATAAAACAAGAGGACAATAAATAGTTGGGTATTAGTCCCTTTTAAGAGTTCAGCGCTAAACAAACTATTAGACACATCCAGCTAAGGGTGATAACATCACTGTTTTATCTACTACATCTGCAACAGCCGGACACTTACCCTTCCTCCTGGGCTGCTAGAGGGTTCTGAGACAGTTTCAAAAGATTTTTGGCATACTCTTCTTCAATCTTGATCCTTCAGAAATAAAAGAAAGGCATCTTTATTTACACATGTAGCAAAAATTTCATCGCATCAGCATGAGTCTGAATTTAGCTATAGATCTTAAATACATCTGGTTCTAGAATGTCACATAAAAAGGTCATTTCCTGCTCTGTTTGTCCTCTGTCTGACCCCCCGTTTATTCCCCCTTTGAGGAAAATGGGAAAGTGGTACTCTGGTTGACCCCTTACATCCCATTCCTGATCTTTCCCAGATCATGTCTGTTCGCTGCTCACTTGTGCAGTCAGGGGGCAACAGAATATGTTTGCAGAAAACAAAAGGACTTCAGTTTGCCTGTATATTAAAGTGCTTAGCATTTTTGACTCTACTGTAAAATAAATTTAGGTAGATTTAGGTAAATAAATAGTATTTAAAGCTACATCCATTGAAACAAAACATTGTTAAATTAATCACACTATTGAACACATAAAAGATTTTCTATAACATTAAAATATGCAGGCAAGTAGTGAGCTTGGATTAAATGGACTCTGTAGTTACAGCTAAGGAAATAGAATATTCAGATTGCTTCTGTGGTTGGTTACAAGTCCAAAATAGGCACAGTCAAATTTCAGTGCAACTATTAGAGTCAGTTATTCTTTCGTACAGGTATTTTTCAGATTGGTCAACATCTTAGCTCTCTTGGTCTTTACTCAAATTTTTAGCAGACGACACCAAGGTGTACATTTACTCAAAACCTGGTTACTATGCTTTCCTTAAACATTGCATCGCTGAGAGAAAAATATAGATGTCTCAAAATGTTGTTTGCTCTAACAGTGAGGAGACTGGTTATGGCTTATTTAGTTGTTCCCCAACTGGGGGGACACAACCACTTGGGTGTGTTCAAAGTTCTAACAAAGGGGTGTGTGTAAAGGTTTAATGATGTGTGATCCCTGATTCTGGTCTGTTTCTTCTTTCTTCTATGCCATTGTGCTCTTTGGATAACCAGACATTTCCCATCCCTACTCTTAAACCTCAAATTCTCTCCCCTTTTAATATTAAACATACAAAATTAAGTTGTTGTTTTTTTACCCTTTATCTGGGTTTCTACCATTCCTCTGTTGCTCAGTCTGTATCATTTTAAGTGTGAAAGTGCTTTAGGTATTTACTTTTAAAGGCACTACATAAAAATAAACGTATTAGTATTCAAGTAAAATTTACCTAGCATATTTTTAATAAACTGAATTGCACAACTTAATACTTAGCAAAGAATTTCCTTCTTAATGTAAGCAAAAAAAAGACTTGTTTTTCTGCAGGAACTTCTGTCATTAATAAAAATAGAGGAAACTCAAAGTGGCATTTGTTACTGTTGTCGTTTTATGGCAGGAGCAGAACTATAAAAGTTTTGCACAACCTGTTTTTCAAAGAATCCTGCTGAGTTGAACTGGCCAGATAAAAGTATTGCATAGTCGTGCAACAAAACATGGAAATGAGTCTGTTTATAATATAATAGTGATAATGCAGGATGCATAGACTGAAGCGCTGCTGTGGGATCGGATTTACCTCTCTCTCATAAAGTCTGCCATCTCCCTCTGCATCTGTTTTCCCTTCAACTGTTTCTGCAGTAAGACCTCAAAGCCTGTGATGCTGGCATTGCCCTGTGGGTCCTTTTTGTCTGCCTGTAACAGGAGACAAAACATGAGCGCTGGTAAATATGTCGAGAACCACACGGTCAAATAAAATCAGCAGGAAAGCTGTGACAGAAACAATGTTTTGTCATGCTCGGAAAGTTCTAAGGAGACAGAAACTTAATTGTTAACATTCTGTAGTCTCCCGAATCGTTACAATTTAAAAGAACTGTAATCTCAAACAAATTTAAGAATAAAATAAAACCATTTCATAGATAAGGTGTAATTTTTCAAAAGTTCTGTCTGAATACGGAATATAAATAATTATGCCACAGCACAGCTGAAGCTTGATCAGATCTTTTTTTGATCAGATCCTGCCTATTATTCTTAAATGAAACAGCTCTAATAATAATGCACTCGTTTTACTATAGAAACTGCTCTTTAACAAAATATTTGGACAATGAATGCTTCTAACAATCTGATTATTGGATTTAAAAATGTGTTGCTATTAAAATAATAAACTTAAATTTGTTGGACCATTGTTGATGAACTTTTTTTTTTTTAAACATCTCAATTATCCCAGTGGGGTGGCACGATTCCTGGGTCTTTTTGTGCCGTCTTTCATGTTCTCCCCGCCTTTACCACATACTTGTGGACCAACATTTGTTTGTATTAATTCTACTTTATGCTTTATTGCAGAGATTGTTGCAGCAACATGACGCACCCCTTTTTTATTGTATTTCTCTCTGCTACTTGCTTACCCAAAAGTAATCGCAGTAGCTCCAATCATTTGGTTTGAGAAGTTGCTGTTCGGTGATGTGTAACGGGAGCGGGAACGTCACACAGTTAATTTGCTAAAAAGAAAATTAAATGAACATCTTATGTTAGGGCATCACAAGAAGAGCAGTGCTATGTAGAATTTACTTTACATACTACACAGTACATACATTACTACCGTGCATATTTATATCACAGCTGTGCTTACCTGATTTAGATTTAGATAAGAGCTAAATAAATGTCAGATTTTTATGTTATTGAAGCTTATAAGGGGGGCAATTAAATATCGCACACTATTGTATGTTCCTGATAACATGCAATTTATCAGTGTCATGCTCAGCTAGTTTGTTTATGTGTAGTCTGTTTGTTTATTGGTCACTTTGTGAATAAAACCGCAATTTGGTTAATTCAATATGTCTCGCCTCAGTGGAGTTAGTTTCCAGAACAGCTACATACAATCAATAAACCACATTTCGAACTCTCCTTTCCCCTATTAGTGTCTTCTGTCCTGTAAATAAAAGTATTTAGCTGTAGCTCAAATAGAGTTTATTTTAGACAGCTGTGTAAAGCTGCTCTGAGACACGAAACAGGTGAGGGTGAGAAATCACAGAAGCACTGACCCACATAGCGATGTTAACACCATATGTAGCACTATTTTTAGCGGCAATTAATTGATTTCAGTCATTTAGAATTGTTAAACATATTGTGAGGCTTGCTTACATGATCACGATGCATTGTATACTGAGCCACACCCACGTTATTCACATGGCCACCCTACAATATACTACAAGGATATATAAACAGAGTTCCTCCTTTTGAACATGCCTTTCATTTTAAAAACACAAAACATGAAAACCTAAAGTGTGTAAATGCAGCTAGTTATTACACAACTGCTGGCTGAAAGTGTAATTAACCATTGTTCCTTTTGAAGCACTTTTGTACGTCGCTCTGGATAAGAGCGTCTGCTAAATGCTGTAAATGTAAAATGTAAATGTACTTGTAGAGATTTAGGTTCAGTTCCTTTTCTATATAAAGGTTACCTAATGAATCAACAGCATACAGTAAATGAGTATCATTAATCAACAACTTTCTCGAACTGGCTTTGTAGCACATGTGGTCCGTCTTAAAAGGAAAGATCTGTTTGTTTGGGTTTTTTTTTTGTTTTTTTATATTCATTGTCCTATGACGTCCTATGAAGTGTTTTGTTCTCAGGTTTTTATACAGTGTTAAGCTGTGACAGCAAGACTGACTAATAACAGATGTTCCTGGCTGCCTGTCTAACGGCAGCTCGCAGCTCCCTGTCTCAGTGAAGCGCTAAACAGAGCGAAAACATCTGCAAGGCACCTGGTGATGTCTAGACTGTTTACATACTTAAAAACGGCAAATTCTTACCCAAGAATAAGAAACCTCTTTGGTCTGCATCAATAAAACAGATCAGGAAAAAAAATTGGTCTAATTGGTCTTTAACCTAAGACAGCATGTGTTGAACCCTGTATGATTAAGGTGTTCGTGGCAATGAGTCAAAAAATGTTCTTATTGGGCAATAAAGATAATGCATTATTTTCTTAATAATGATTAGAATGCTTCTCAGTGATTAATTAGTTTATACTATTATAGTTTCACTATTCATCCATCTTTTAACCCGCTTACTCCCTCTGGGTCACGGAGGTCTGCTGGGACCTATACCAGCACACATGGAGGCAAGAGGAACAACTTTTACAGGTCACCAGTCCATTGCGGGGCCACACAGACGAACAACCACTTACACACTCCTATGGGCAATGTGTTTTTAGACTGTGGGAGGAAACCAGTGTACCCAAAGTAAAGCCACGCAAGTGCAGGGAGGACATGCAAATTTTACCTAGAAAGACCTGGGAATTTCCGGCTAGAATTTGAAGCTTAAATGTGAGATTTCTTTTCCTTTAGCTCCAAAAGTATTAGTGAGGTCAAACACTAATGTCAGGTGAGAAGATCTGGGGTATAGTCGGCATTCCAGTTTATTCCAAAGGTGTTCAGTGGTGTTAAGATTTGTGCTGAACTCCTGTGTTACTCAATGGTATTATTAAATAAATCAACGAGGTCACACTGAATAAGGGAATCTAACAAATGCTGTAAATAAAGGAATATTTATTTTTTCATCTTCTATACTCGCTTATTCCCTTAGTCTCGGAGGTCAGCTAAAGCCTATCCCAGCACACATAGGGTGAGAGTCATGGGTAGAACAGGTCGGTAGTTTATCACAGGGCACTTTTATATTTTCTATGTCCCTAGGATTTAACTAGCAGCACCCTGGTAAATGTTTCTTTTTTTTAATTTCTCAATAACACATTTATAGTTTTCTTTCTTAAATTTGTCTGTAATGCAATTCACATGATTACTCTTGGTTAATCTTCTGCAACACACCTACTCATTGCACTCACCATTCATCTGCTTGCACATGCAATTTAGCTCCATAATTTGCACTGTATCAGGTTCCAGGAGAGCATTTTGTTTGTGTTTTTATGCCGAGGGTTTCTTGTTGCATATTTAAAATCTATTAAATCTCTAAGTTATTGAAATATTAAGTATGCACTGTAGTACAGTTTTGCTTTCAATAAACATTGAGTAGAATAACCATTTTCTGACTTAACCTTTAGTAATAATTAAAAAAGTAGTAAATAAAATTGGGCAACAATGTCTAGAAAATGTGTATGTGGCAGAAACATTGGTTTATGTGTGGCATCAAAAGACAACAGTAGCAGTGTGTCTCAAACTACTCATAAACTAAGTCTTTTATGGAAAATTTATTACGCCCTGTGGTACTACTTAAATGCATGGGTGCCTATTAAAAGATGGGTTTTTTTTTAAGTCATTAAAAAAAATACAGTCCCAAAAGATAACATGACCAACCCCAGAAGCACAGAGGTATTTCATAACGTCTGTTTAATCCCTTCAGCATTCCACATAAGACACCCCGCTTACTTGCACTAGAAGTATCTGTGACCTCATGATGACAGATTTATCCCCTTAGGTGTTAAGTTAAATTCTGGGCAACTTTCCTAAAAATAGGGTAAATGAACTTAAAAAAAGCTGCTTATCAAGGTTGTTCTCTAAATCCATTATGGGCCATGCTTATGGGCAGTATTAGCTTGGTGGTGTGGAAAATCAAAATCCAAGCTTCCAATTAGCGGTCTAACATCCTAACCAGTGAGATATCATGACCACTAAATTTTAAGGACCATGTTAACATTTAAAATAAAATGTAAACTTTAAAGACTAATTTATGACAAAGTTACATATTTTTGTGACACTAACTTAGATTGAGGTGTAAAAGCAAATTAGTTTCAAAAGAAATGCTTATGTTTTATATAAAATGTCAATATCATCTAACTATGTTAAATAAACCAGCTTGAAGTTCCAAATTTAATTCATTAGCTCCCACTGTTGCCCAAGTGGTCATAAATTAATATTTCAATTCTACAGGTTTCAGAAACAGAACCATGTTAAAACCATACTAATTCTTGTAGTTTCCTTTGCTTAGTTGTTCCAAGGCTTTTTAGCTCCGACTTGTAAAATTTGAGAAGCTTCAGGGCAATTTCAAATCAGTTCCTGTTTCATTATTATGTTAAAAACCTTATTGTATAGTGAACCACTATATACAGTTAATTATGTTTAGTTAATAGTGAGTAAATGGAATAGATACTCATTTCTGCACTAAAAGTACGTGCCAGAATCTTATACAACTATAACAAGTTCAATAAAACCAACATAAATTAACAACCAATGTTAAAATTCTGAAAAAAAGTGCAATTAATATCACCAGATGGATATGCTCAGCAAGATTTCTGTTCTGGTTTGGCAGATGCTGCTTATCCGTGTATTGTGCAGGATGTTATAGAACTGTGCTGGGGAGATCCAGCTGCTGCTGGTGTTGTTAGCAGTACTTACCGTGACTGAGGCCTTGTGTTCTGTCTTCCTTGGGGATGTGGACACCAAGCCCTAAGAGAGGAAACATTACGCATCTTCAACTTCTTCCATAAAAGAAATTTGTGCTATAAAGCCTTCCAAATGTTTCTTTCTCTCATGAACTTTCCCAAAACTGTCATTTTCTAGGGTTGTGTAAACAGATCAATAGAGGTAACTATCAATATTTTTTTACAGTCTTTACTCAGGTATCTTTGACTATTTTTGCCTTTATTGATGAAAGAGAGAGGGTAGAAACCAGAAATCGGATTTGAGCCCAGGTCGCCGGAGCGCAACCGCACATGCGGGTGCCAGCACCTCAACCTTATCATACCATAACCTTATCAGTATTTGAAACTTTTAGTATTAATACATATTGCATTTAGTATTTAAGTATTTCAAGTTAAATTTTTCAACAATTTAAATAATAATTATTTAAAACCCTCAGTGTGTCAAAATACTTCCTCCTCCATACCTATAATTGTCACTAACACGTACAACCATTGTCTCAGAAGCAAGCACGGTGGGGAAAAAAGCGGTGGGGTTTATATGAAGTAATCCAATATAATTTAATAAATTGTATTGTAACCCAAGTAACGTTATATGTATTATTTATAATTTTTATTTACAAAAAGTGAAAAAATGAAAACTATTTTGTAATATCTCTAAGGACTGAGAAAAAACTATTTTTGTAGGTTTCAGAATTTAGCATAGCCAGATTTAAAAAAAAAAGAATGTACCTGTTGATCTGTGTTAGCCCTCTGTTTTGGTGAATGCTGCTGCTCTGTATGATGCAACAGGCCACTGCTGCCATGAAATCCATTCACTGAAAAAGAGCCAGTGAAAATAACTTACAGCTTACAAGTTCGAAATAAACTATTATCATCAAGACACTGTCCTGTAAAGAATTGCACAAGATGTGTGTGTAGATTTGTTAAGATTTTTTATTTTGTGTGGTATTTTGTAGTTCCTCAATATCTCTATGGCAGCAACCTGTCCTAATTCAATTTCAACTTCCTTGCCAGTATTTTTAGGCCTAAAAGAAAAACACATAGTGTGATTTCAGTTTTTAAACAAACCGCTCTATTCTATTATAACAAAAGGCGGATAGGTACAAATGTCAACTTCACAGGAGCCTTGTTTAATCTTCAAAAACACCACAGAGGACTTAGCAAACACATCTGCAATTCAGCAATGAATGGTCAAGCCAACATTAGAGGGACATGAATCTTTTGATCAAATTTTGAAACATGAATTAAAGAGCCTGTTCGTCCTTGTTCGAAATTGTAGGACTCAATGAGAAGAATGATGCATGCTCATGAGTGGTGACGCCGTTAATAAGACACATCCTTATGCGGAGAGCTCAACATCCTGAACACAGTTTCCTTTCTCCATTTCCATTGAGTGACACTGATCTCTCTGGGCTGTGTCTCAATTGCATTAGTTGCTGCACGGCAGTTGCAACATTTTCAGATGCTATGAACTCTCCACTACATAAAGGAAAGAAAGGTTCCTCTTTTTAGTAAATATTCAGTGGCCGCTTTATTAAAATTAAATATCTCTGGACTTCATAATCAACATTGTTATTATTATTATTATTATTATTATTAGACTTAGACATGGGTAAAAATGTCAGCTAAACATTATTTATAAAGAAGTAACTTGGTCTGTGGTATGAATTTTTGCACAAGATAATTAGATATTTTTCACACCGGTTTCCTCCCACAACATGTACATGTATGTGCGCTGGGATAGGCTCCAGCAGACCCCTGTGACCCTGGGTTATGGAAATAAGCAGACAGCATGGTGGCCTAGGGGTTAGCACTGTTGCACTGTTGTTGATTTCTGGGCAAAGGGTCTTTCTGTGTGGTCTGTGCATGTTCTTCCCATATTGGTACTTCAACTCAAAAACATTTTTTTTTAATTGTGCCAATCAGGAAAGCTTCTCAGAATATTTGGCAGCAGCAGAAAAACACATCGAATTTCAATTATGCCAGCCAAGGCAACAGGTAACATTGGGCTACAGGCTCACCAAAACTATACAAAGTTTAAATAAACAAATCTTGCTCAGATAAATCTCAGTTCTTGCTAAGGCACACCGATGATAAGGTCAGAATCAGTCAACAGCAAGAATGCATTGGTCTAGTTTGTCTAGTGTCAACAGTTCAGTCTGGTGTGGCAAATGTTTTCTTGGCCTTGGAATTTGGGCCTCTTGCTATCACTTGAGCCAGTCTTTTTGCTAACTTTTGTTTTCACAGCCTAAATTTTAATTACAACTTCAGAATAAGCAGTGACAGTCATTTTTATCAATTTTAAACTGGCTAGATACATAATTCAGCATCTATTACCGCACTTTCTGTTACCAAATCTGAATTTGGAGCACTTCTGAAATGTGGTAGGACAGGAGGATCTAAGCAGAAATGTGCATCTGAAAAATGTGCAACAATTGTGTTGCAATCCTGTTAACATGGACCAGAATCCTAAACAAATGTTTATTCCATAGGGTAAAATTAGAAAGAATTACTGGTAAAATTAAGGGAGAGTTTGGTCAAAGACAGATAATATGGGGATACGTTGCAAAGCAACACATGGCTAAAATAAGAAAAAAAAATCATATGATGACTGAAAATCAGACGGGAATCTTTAACCATGGCTTTTATGTCCTTAATCACGCACAACATAGTGAGAAGGGTCGCATCAATGCGCTGGCTTTATTTATGGCATTGTTTGTTTAGCTGCAGCAAAGCACAAGTTCAAAATGAGGAGTGTAAATCAAACTTTGGCCATCTTTGGGGACTTGTGTGGGGGAGTGTGTGGGAGTGGTTGTTGAATAATAATGATAATAAAAAGAAAACAAAAAAAGGTTAAAAGAATGTGCCACGTTTCAACCACATATTACATAAACCACTATTCTAATAAATAACATGCATTTATTCATAAAAATGTAGACATGCAGTGAACGCAGAAATTGTTGACAGCCTTCATGCAAATGAGCAAAACAGTCTATTGCAATGAATAAAACATGCAGCTGATGCGTAACATAATGTACAGCTGTACTATTCTAACACATTTTCAAACAATAGTTTTCTTAAGGGAACTATTATTTAGATTAGTTTGAAAAATGTTTCTTTCTTTAAAGCTTACTCTGGAGACAATAACACCCCTACGTCAAAACAGTTCAGCATTAATTTTATGTTTGAGCATGCATGTTTAAGATCTTTATTATTTCATTTCATTTCATCTTCTGTACCCGCTTATTCCCGAATCCGGGGTCAC
>JAOTQW010000041.1:10353377-10363830 GCA_026260075.1 Sisor rabdophorus | reverse complement strand
TAAATTGCCCATAGGAGTGAATGTGTGAGTGCGTGTGGTTGTATGTGTGTGGCCCTGCGATGGACCGGCGATCTGTCCAGGGTGTACCTTCCTGAGTGAATGTGTGAGTAGACCCCAGCAGACCCCCGTGACCCCGGAAAGTTCGGGAATAAGCGGGTAATTAAGCTAGTCCTACCTCCACGACCTGGACGTAACTGGACGGAAACCACCCCGTTATTCCATCCTTCTCTCCTTCCCACCATCCTCCGGGCAGCGCGCGCGTGATGCGGATCAGCTCCCCGGAATCAAAGCGCAAACCGCGCTCGTGTTTCTCTCCGCTGAACGCGTACAAACTCCGACACAGCGATCCTGACATCGCAAACACACTTCCTCGGCGCTCTCGCAACACTCTTAAGCACTTTTCTTCTTTTTTTGATTATTCCTTGTCTTATTTTATCATTACAACCTCTCATCCAGTTTGTATCCAGTATCCAGTTGTTTTCTATCGAGTGGAACTGCACTTCAGTGCTGCCGAGCAGATGTTTTCCTCTGCCAGCGCGTGTGATTAACCATTGGCTCGATCCTTATTGGCCATATAGTGCACTACGTAGGGCGAGGATGCCACTGGCTGCGTCCCAAACCCGCAATCTAGCGCGTCTAAATCTCTCAAAACTCTAGTACGCCACCTATATGGCAACATGTGCCACTATAGGGCACGTGATGCCCGGACCACGCTTTATGGTACGTAACAAAAAGGTACTTTTGGGGTTAACTCAAATAGGTTTAGTAATAAATAAATAAATTTATTTATCCATTCATCTTCTATACCTGCGCACAGTGGGTCGATAGGCAGGGATAAACCCTGGGCAGGTCACCAGTCCATTGCAGGGCCACACATATACCAATATATCAATTTAGGGTCACCTTATTTTCTTGGACTGTGGGAACCCTTGCTTGGTATGAGTCCTCTGGAGCCCATTCCAGCACGCTAAGGGTGAAGGGCACTCCCCGGACAGGTCGCAGGGCCAAACACATAGACAAACAACCACACAAACTCACATTTACTTCTAAGGGCAATTTAGAATCACCAATCAATCTAATGTGCATTTTTTTTGGACTGTGGGAGGAAACTGAAAGAAACCCACTCAAGCATTGAGAACATAGAACATGCAAACTCTGCACAGAAAGACCTGGTCATTGAACTTATGACCTTCTTGCTGTGAGGCGAACGTATATATATATATATTATACTGTATAAAAACTATAGTAATAGAATTGGATATCTGCTATATTAATTAACCAACAGATTTATACTTGCTTTTTCAACATTCACTCTCCAATTTGTTGTGAGATTGAGGTCCACTGTCCTACAATTTGTAGCTAGAACGTGAGATACTAAAACCAGGTATGGGGTTCTGTGAGTATTTCAGTTTAACTTAAAGGTTTTCAGCGGTGTTAAGATCACTCAAGTTTTTGAGTGCTATTCTTTCATACCAGCAACATAACAAAACGAGGAGAAATAAGAAGAAGCAGAGGGAACAAGAAGGAAAGTAGAAGAAAAAGAAAAAAAGAAGTAGAAGAAAAAGAGAAGAAGGAAAACAGCAGGAGGATGCAGAAGAAGAAGAGTAAGCAGAAAAAAAAGAAATTGAAGAAGAACAACAGCACCTTATTTCTAAGCAGCAGCTGCCGACTCTATAGATGTAATCAGACTCATAAATAAATGTAAACCTGTGCAACACAGAGTTATAGATACTTATTCCCTAACTAGAGGTCACAGGAGTACACCCTGAACAGGTTGCCAGTCCATCAAGGGGCAACACATAGATGAAGAAACACACACACTAAGCATATTTAATTTGCTTATTATCAATAAAAACAAATAAAAAGTGCAGAAGGTTCAAATGCTTCATTCGGTTCCTGCTCAAACATTTACATTCAGTGCACTTAGGGCGAGATGCAGAGGTACCCACTGGACAGGTCGCCATCGCAGGGCTACATTCCCACGGTTCGATTTCTGGGCAGAGGGTTTTTCTGTGTTGTTTTCATGTTCTCCCTCTGCTTTAATCTGGGTACTCTGGTTTCCTCCCACAGTACAAAAACATGTACGTTAGGTTGATTTGGTGACTCTAAATTGGCCATAGGAGTGAGTTTGAGTGTGTGGTTGTCTATGTGTGGCCCTGTGATGGACTGGTGACCTGTCCAGGCTCTACCTGCTTTTCGCCCTATGTGTGCTGTCTGCTCCAGCAGACCGCTGTGACCCCGGGTTAGGAAACAAGCGGTACAGAAAATGAATAAATGAAAAAAGCAAAACGTTTCGATGTAAATTTTTCTTTAGAAATACAAATCTCTTGTCAGCTGATGGTGGCGCCCCGTTAGTGCTCCATGACCAGTAGGGGGCAGTGCTGTAATATTGGCGCAGGTATATCCAAGAAGAAGAGGAAGAAACTAAAACTGTCATTGACACATCGTGTATATAAGTAGAAATGTGTTTAGATGTCGTTGGTATTATGACAACATAGTTATCATGTAAATTTAGATTTAAAAAAAGGTTTATTTATTATTCAGCAGGTCATCTTTTACGTTTGTATTTATTTTATATAGTTTCGTGATATATACTATCACATGGAGGAAAAATCGACTCCGGTGTTTACTTTCGGTTTAATCGCTGATATTCAGTACGCCAATTTGGAGGACGGTTATAATTACCACAGAACCCGGAAGCGTTATTATAGGAACAGCCTGCACCTGTTGAAAAATGCTGTTAGTCACTGGAATAAAGAAGAGGTAATGCCGAGCTTCATCCTGCAGCTCGGGGACATCATCGACGGCTTTAACAGCACACACGGTGCCTCAGATGAAGCTCTGAAAAAAGTGATGGATGAATTTAGCAGCTGCTCGGCTCAGGTTCATCACGTGTGGGGCAACCACGAGTTTTATAACTTCACCAGGAGTGCCCTGTTCTCCTCTGCACTTAACAGTGAGGTTAAAGAGGAAGATAAGAAAGATGATATCATGGATGAGATCTATGCTTACCATTTCAGCCCAGCTCCCAGGTTCCGATTTGTTGTTTTGGACGCTTATGATCTGAGTATCATTGGCCGGGAAGAATCATGTGTGAAGTACAGTCAATCATTGGACATCATAAAGTCGCACAATCCGAATGATGAACTAAATCAACCTCCAGGTACTTAAAGCTCTCTAAGGGGGATGCTAAGACTTTTTGGAGAAGAATATAATCCTACTACTGTTGTTAGTTTTGTTTTTATGTGCACAATTTCACAATTGTTTAATTTTTTTTTCCCCATAATTTAATAATTCTGTCTACACTATTTGATTGGAAATAGATAAGAAAGGGATGATGATATCGCATACTTTCTCTGAGACATGTGAAGCCATTCAGCAGGTCATCCTGATTTTTCAATCAACATCTGGGTTCCTTAACCAATTGACCACCACTACCCCTACACTAGTCGCTCCCAATATTGTTTTCAAATGTGGTTTGAGCAGCAGTTACTTTCTTGTACGAGTTGGCTACTTCCTTTTTTTACTAACCAACAAGCTGCTGATTCTGGTTTTAAAACCTTGTGTTTTTTCAATGAATTCATTTACATTTAAAGCATTTGGAAGACCATTATCCAGAGCGGCTTACAACTAAGCAATTGGAGGTTAAGGGCCTTGCCTTAACCAGGAGCCCTTAGTGGTGGCTTGGTGGTGCTGGGAATCAAACCCTGGTCTTTCAGTTCAACTCCTTAATTACTAGCCCACCCCTTCCCTAATTCAGTTGAACAAAAGTCGAAAGGCTAAAAGCACTGAAGCTAAATCATTCATTAATCTTCGAACCTGCTTATTCCCTAATTCGGGGTCACAGGGATCTGCTAGAGTCTATCCCAACGCACATAGGGCAAGTCCATCACAGGGCCACACACAGTTGCCATGCAAGTGCGTGAAAAACATACAAACTCCACACAAAGACCCCATGCCCAGAAATCGAACACAGGACCTTCTTATTGAGAGGCGACCGTGCTAATCACTACTAAAACCTAATTTAATCTTATCTGTAACATATAGATTGAAAAAGCATTTAACATACTTATAAATCCCTCTCTCATTTAATTTCCAGGCATATATCCGATGGATGGAAGGTTTGTGAAGTTCAATGGAGGATTTAGTAAAGATCAGATTGACTGGCTGGATAGTGTGTTATGTAGCTCTGATGCGAAAGGAGAAAAAGTTACGGTTGTAAGTAAGTATCAATTTTAAGAAACCCTTACCCAGCCTTTTTTTTAAAGGCTTTATATTGAGAAGTTTTTAAAGTTTTATTGTGGTGAAATTTTTTAATTTTTAATTTAAAAAAAATAATTATTGTATTTGTATTTTAGTATTAAGTTACTTTTCTTTTTTCTTTTAGCATATATAAATAAATACTATGGCATAGCATTCATTTATTTAATTCGCCAAGCAATTTTTTCTGGTTAGGGATGAAGTTGGCGAAAAGTTTTTAAAATAACAGAACACACCTCTTTATCAGTCCACACATTTGGATAATTGATCTCCATTAGCATTTGAATTCAGATTTTTGCAGTATTATTTATAGCAATGGAGAAATAAATTCAGAACGGTTTTCTTTTCTGGGTGTTTGAATAATAAAACCAAGAAATGGCAAATATATAATATGTCATCATATAACATCATATATATGTCATCATATAACAAATGCATCAACTTGTGGCTTCCCTGTCCAGCAGGCATAACTAAAATATTTTTATGACTGGATAACACATGCAGAAAGCATAACGGGTCCAGATCTAGGTTCATCCTATCGGCCTTCCCAAAAACATCCTGTCAATACATAAAACAATGTAAATAAAATGTAAATAATTTCCGCTTTGGAGTAAGATTTTTACAGAATTTTTTTAATTTAATAAAAACAGTTTGTAAGATAAACTTTAGTAGTTAGACTTAGCATAATTTTTGGACTATTAAGCACACCTGAATATAAGCCGCTCCCACTAAATTCAAAAAGAATAAAGATTTTGCACATGTATAGGCTGCACTGGTCTATACTAAAATCTATTTTTTCTCCAGATGTGATAGCTTCATAGGCAGGGTGGGGTACATTTTGGTAGCCCGACCTGGAAGACATAACAGCCGCAAAATGTAAGCAAACTGTAACTTGAACTTTTATTTCCGCCGTCATCTTGCAGGTCACCTTCCCGTCCATCCCTTTTCCACTTCCTCCACATGTCTCGCATGGAACTACGATGAAGTCTATCCTCTTCTGCAGTCTCACAAGAGTGTGGTCTGCTTCATGGCTGGACATGACCACGATGGAGGTTATCACATGGATTCCGCTGGTATTCATCACCTCACTGTAGAGGGCATTATTGAGACGCCTCCAGGCAGCGATGCTTTTGCATCTGTCTATGTTTATGAGGACAAAATGATTCTCAGGGGGGAAGGGAGGATTCAGAACAGGGTACTTATGTATAGATAAGAAAGAGGAAAATAGGTTCTTTGATCCTTATGTATGGTTTGTATACGTCTTCATATCTGGTGGGTGATCACTCAGTGTTATTGTCTATCCCTGATTATTCACACATTTGCCTATTATCCATTTTATTTATTGTACCTAGGTTGCATATATCATAATATATATTCATTTTCTATACCTGCTTATGCCCTAACTCAGGGTCACAGGTGTGTGCTGGAGCCTATAACAGCACAAATAGGGCAAAAGGCAGGGGTACACATTGGACAGCTCGAACAACCACACACTCGGACTCACGTCTATAAGCAATTTGGAATCAACAATCAACTTAATATACATGTTTTTGGACTGTGGAAGGAAACAGGAGAACCCGAAGTAAACCTATGAAAGCATGGAGAGAACATGCAAACTCTGCACAACCCACAGAATTAAACCGGAAACCTTTTTGCTGTGAGGAAATTGCTAATCACACACATATTTATATTTATTTATATATATATATATATATATATATATATACACACACACACACACATAAGAAATTGTGTGTGTGTGTTGATCTATGTGTGGCCTGATGGACTGGCAACCTGTCTAGTGTGTACCCCCTTTGCTCTATGTATGCTGGGATAGACCCCTGTGACCCAGAGTGAGGGAATAAGCTGGTATAGAAGATAAAAGAATGAGATGTAATTGTATGTACTCTTGGGGAACCCTAGGCTCTGAGCAGCCACTTAGTTTGCTTATTCCTTAGGCTGACTATGGCTTGCACTCTGTTGTAAAAATTTCATCCTTTGCTTCTTGACATGTTTTTTTGTAGAAGGGACAGTGGTCAGTGCAAAACCGATTACAATGTAGGCTCTGATTGTAAAAGTGTCTGCAATGAGGATTAAGAAACACTTAAAGGTTGACCCCTTCCATAAAATCTAAGCACATTTTGCTCAATTATATCAATTTCTTTAGGTGACAATCTGATACTTGGTGTAGTCTGTGTGGTAATTCGCATTATATCTCTATTTTAAAAAATTAGTAAGGAGGCTAATAATTTGCCAAAAGCCAGCATCTTATTTTGACTTCTACTGGATTTCAAGGGGACGCTGTTAGCTATTAGCCTTTGCTAATTATCCACAACATGCATGTTTGTTTTGAGATGTCCATGACACTAAACATGAATCATTAAGCTTAAAAGGCTTTTTTTTATTTATTAGTAATTATTTAAAAAAATTAAAATAAAATAAGTACTTGACTTAATTGGTATGAAGTTACTGAAATGACTGAAATAAGTAGGAGTAGATTTTCTTTTTTTTTTGGGGACAACTTGGAACATCATTTTTTGGAACATCCTCATATGAAATGATAAAAAATGAAAATTTAATTTCTAAGGTGCATATAAACTAAAAGTAAAGACCTGCCCAAGTGTAAACTCTTGTGCTAACATTTTTCTGTTCTGCGATGAAAACTAGTGGTGAGTCTGGTAGGGATCATGATGTACTGTGAATTTGCACAGTTTTTCTTGGTGTGCCTAAGTAAAAACTGGAATATGTTTTAGTTGTAATGAGCTGCTTAGTAGTCTAGTTTAATTTATTTATTTATTCATAATTCTTTTAAATTGTGAACAACTTTTATTAGAAAAACAAATGAATACAATAATTTAATTGTACTATTTTGATTTTAAAATATATTTTTTTTAACCTAATTCTTATTAAATCGTGTTTTATGCAATTTGGTAAAAAATCAGTTAACAGTATTTAAGTATTGAATATGCAGATTTTTAACAATGCTATTTTTTTAGGATTAATGAATGATTTCAAAAGACAACCTTAATATGGTAAAATATATTTTAATAACATTTGAAAAAGAGTTTTTCAATATTCTGATTGTGTACATTTAATAAATCACATCGGCTATTATTACATTTGCAGCATTTCGCAGTTGCCTTTATCCAGAAAAGCAATTTACATTTTAACTGAGCAACTTTGTTTCAATTCATAGTTCATTTAGTTATTAAACCCCCAGGAAAACAGTTTACTTTAAAATGTATTATATGACAGTGAAATATTTTTATGACCATCTTTAAAAATTCGATTCACACCTATGTTTTTATATACATGTTTTTTAGACTCTGGGAGCAACCGGAGTACTTAGAGAACATGCAAACTCTGCACAGAAAGACCCTTTGCCTGGAAATTGTGAGCTGTGAGGTGACTGTGCTAACCACTATGCTGCCCCACAATGCATCAATTGATTTTTTTTCCCACTAAATAAAGCGAAAAAAAATGTTGAAATTTTGTTCCTATTTGAGGCTTAAGGTTCTTCTTACGACTTCTGTTAAAGCAGTGGCTCAGAACCTTTTCCAGGCAAAAATTACAGCCTCCTTTTTATGTATCACAAGCAGCACACATGTAAAGTGTTTGTATCATCCATAAGCAACTTAATAGACACACATTTATAGTGGAATATCGAGGGAAAGGTAACAATGCATAATGCAACATGTAGGGTGACTTATTTTAGTTTTTCTGTCATCTCCAAAAATTATTTTCCCTACAAGCCCCTGACAAATGATAACACTCAACACTCCTAGGCTTTAAGGGTAAATAAACATCTCCTTGCATAAAGTGACAGAGGTTTTGTTCTTAACCTCTCAAAAATCAATCCAAGAACTTTAATGAATTTGAGGAATTTTATAAAAATTACACTGACAAATAGGTCTATAATTAATGATGTGGCTGACTAAGTAAAGAATGTCAGATTAGGTTAGTAAACTCTTATTTTTATATACACTGGCATCCTGCTGTTGGTTATAAACGGTATATTTTACCAAAGCCTCAGATTTAACAAAATCATGGTGATCTCTTGGAAATATTAAAGTGTAATTATAGCTATTTTCAGGTTAATGCAGGTTAATTGTTAATCTTTAGGATCATTTAAAACTATGCTGCTTGTAGCCAACCCTTGTTCCAGTACTGTATTAACATGTCCTTATACACAATTACATCACAGAATAGTTATCATAGATTTTTATGAAATAATCCTGGTATTAAGAAAACATAACTTGAAATCATCAAGAGCAGAGCAGGTACAACATGTAATAATGCATTCATCTTCTATACCAACTTACCTCTTTGCAACCAGTTATTTTATCATATGCATATATGCCTTACCCATGAGCAATTGCCTCAGCTTAATCAGGAATAAACATTCTGCATTAGGCACGCCTGGCTATAGATGATGTCCGATCTATTTGACTTGAGTCTTTTACCTGCAATCAGAATGCCTAAAAATTAAGCTTCAGTTTGGACAGACCGTGATTTCAGGCCAGTGAGTCATCAACTACATACAGTAACAGTGTGGACCCCGTGGTCAAAATCAGACTGTCTAGACTAGTTCTTAATGCTGTGTTGTGGATTGTGGTTGATTCACAATAACATTGGACCAGACTTGTGGGGGAACTTTTGCTATTAAAAAAATTACAAACCAGTACTGGATTTTTGGATACAATGTGTTGTGTGATCAGAAACAGCTTGCCAAAGTCTTGGGTTACATATAAATACAAGTCTTTTACCCCTTTTACAAAGTCCATTTAGGAAATTATTTCTCAGAAGGGCTTTTTTTCCTTCTTCCATGTTTGGATGCATTTTGTAAGCTTTGTGCACTTCAGTAAGCCTAGAGAGAGATAATGTATCAATGTCTTGTCCTTTTCTTGTTTGCACATGAAAATCTTTATGTCTAGCCTGCAATGACACAGGTGTCTCGTAGATTGTTCAACAGGTGAATGTAATTGCCATTGTCAGCCTCATTCTAGGTTATAGTACTTATTTGAATATTTTCTTCAGGCTACTAAAAACTCTTTAAATATGTCCACAGTCAATTTTTTAATCAGAAGACGTACCAGTTCATGTGATGTAGGGTTAAACTTGCAGATACCCTTAAGATCTGCACCCAACTTTGCTCCTCCCACCTCTGCCGGGTCAGAGAGAAGCTTGTTGGCCTTAAAGATGTTGATTACATTCGATAGTTGATGCACTGAAGTAGTTTCATCATGCCCAGCGAGTAGTTCCCGTGACCATAGTGAGGCTCATAAGTGCATTTGGGTTCATCTGTTGTTGCCTTTATTTTGGTTTCTTGAGATGGTAAGTTCATCATTGTTAGCGGCTTGGGCTTCAAATGTCTGACTCAGTGACTGTGTTCAGATGTTGAAGTTCTTTCTGAAGCAACATATCTAAGTTTTCACACCACTGCTCTGCTTACTCTACTGGCTCAGAATAGCTGGACACATCAAAATTAAAATATTAATGCCTGCCTACAAAGTCAAAAATGAAACCACGCCATCCTACATCCACTCATCACTCCCTGCAATGTCACCACACTCCCTCAGATTCTCACTATCCCCTGGGATTGGTTATCTGGCTGTCTTTGAGAGACTTTTTTAAATACCTAGTACAAAAAAGTATTCATGCTATTGTTCAACAGTTTTTGTGGTTGTTACACTTTGTTTTGTGATATATCATACCAGTATTGAGCTGTTCATGATGTGCCTTAAAGCACTACTCTAGGACAAGAGCGTCTGCTAAACACTGTAAATGTCAATAAAGTGTTTTGTGCATCATATCTGAGGGCAACACAGTAACAAACATGATTAAAACCTAGCCATAATATGAAGCGAGGTCATAAGCAAGACATAAAATCATCTTTATTCATTCATTCTATCTTCTATAACCGCTTAGTCTCTTACTCTGGGTCAGCAGGGATCTACTGGAGCTTATGCCAGCGCACTTAGGGTAAAAGGGGGTAATTTAGAGTCTATTACAGGGCCACACATAGACAAACAGCCACACACTCACTCACTACTTTGGTTAATTTAGAGTATCCAATTAACCTAGTGTACATAACCTCTAAGCCACCATGCTGCCCCATAAAGTCATCTTCATCTTCTATACCCGCTTATTCACGAATTCGGGGTCACGGGGGTCTGCTGGAGCCTATCCCAGC
>JAOTQW010000041.1:10318360-10349780 GCA_026260075.1 Sisor rabdophorus | reverse complement strand
GGTTAGCACGGTCGCCTCACAACAAGAAGGTCCTGGGTTTGAATCCCAGGCACGGAGTCTTTTTGTGCTCAGTTTCATGTTCTTCCCACGCTAGCGTGGGTTTCCTCCGGGTACTCTGGTTTCCTCCCACTGTCGAAAAACATGTGCATTAGGTTGATTTGTTAATTCTAAATTGCTTATTGGAGTGAATGTGAGTGTGTGTGTGTGTGTGTGACCCTGCGATGGACTGGTGACCTGTCCAGGGTGTACTCCCTGCCCTTCGCCCTATGTGCGCTGGGATAAGCTCCAGCAGATTCCCATGACCCCTGGTTCGCTAATAACACAAGCATGCACACTGTTGAGATTTCATCTTAAAGCACATCTTAAAATGCGATTTAATGTTGGCAAGGCCCTTACAATATGATACATATCCTGATGCATGGATTACAATACAATAAAACAGCAGTCCCCAAATTTTATTGTGCCACGGACCGGTTTGATGTCAGACAATAATTTCAAGGACTGGCCTTCAAGGTGTGGCAGACAAACACAACAAAATAAAATTACTGTGGTAATTACTAAATATTATAATAAATGTCAAACCATTGTGTACTCGTATGCAACCATATTAGCAGTGTTCTTTTGTGCCAACAACACAACGTGACTAACATCCCCTCTGTCCCCTAATGCTTCCTCATCACTATGGTAGCATTTAAACATGCCTTTTAATTAAAATACGCCACAAAAACAAATATTAAGGGCATAAAAAGTACAACTCACTATAACACTAAAACATTTGGTGCATTGAGCTCATTATGTGACCAAGACAAGCGTTTTGACATGCGTCAAGAGTGAGTCATAGACGGATGTAACATTAAGAATCCGTCATTTTTCAAAATAAAACATTGTTCAGACGCAGAATAAATTGAAATAATATAATGATCAGCTGTATCAATATTTTTACACAGCCCTAAAATGAGCACATCCCAGAAGCACATGAAGGATGTAATTACACTTTTTCTGACGGCAACAAGTAACCTAAACCTACTGTTAGCTAGCTAAAATAAACACCTAAATTAAAATAACTGAAATTTAATAAAACCTTTGAGGACATGATATAAAGTTTAAAAGGAGAGGGGCGCACCATGGTCAGTAGCTTGCAAAGATTATCTGGTAGTGTAGATGTATTGATGATGTATAAAAGTATTTTTAAATACTTAACTTTAAACAAATAGTTTTTTTTTATGAAAGTCATTTTTATTTGTCTGTGCTCCTTTGTTTTGTCCTCTTTTGGCACTGGTGGTGTTAAAAACTCAAACAATATCTAACCGTAATGCGATCACATCATTTATTACACAAAACATGAATGATAGTGGAAAATCGATTAGCTTGTGTGAAATGTGTATTTACGGTTAATACATGAGAGTTAATGTATAGTTTTATGGGGGTTTTTATTAGTTTTGCTAAAATTTTAATCAGCCATAGAACTGAGTAAGAGTGTGTGTGGTTCTTTGTTTGTGTAGCCCTACAATAGACAGGCGACTTGTCCACGGTGTTTCACTGCCTTCTGTCATATGTGGAAATCTGGGATAGGTTTCAGCACTGACCCTGAGTAAGGAAATAAGCGGAAATAGAAGATGAATAAATGAATTAAATGTTGTCTTGATTTATTTTCTTTGAAGTTTAAAACATATTTTACTGAATTGTCTGGATACTGAAATAAGCTAATAATCTTATGAAGTTAATTCTGATTTTCTTGATCACATCGATTTAATTTTAATGATTGTAAATTTTATGCTTTCCTAATTTTTATTTTTATGGACACTTCGGTTTCCACTTCGGGTTATTTATTTACCTATTACATTTTACTAAAGTATTTTTTAGAAGAGAGATATGAAATGCCCTAATATGTATAAGTAAAAGGTTGTAAAAACAACCTTTCCCAATTATTTTAATGTTTTTACTCCTCTTGTCTTATTGATAGGGTGACTGCTGGATATGTATGGAACTCATGTCTACCTCGTTCGACAAATTCTACAAATATGTATATTGCTCATTAGACGATGTCATTCCAGAGGAAATATTAGGCAAAATTACATTAGCGGTAAGTGCGTCTTATCTCCTGCCTCGATAAGTACTGTGTTCATAGCTGTGTTTTCTATTCTTATTTTTTTACCTTATTGTGATTACAGACTGTGAAAGCACTGAATCATTTAAAAGAAAACTTGAAAATAATTCACAGAGGTGAGAGTTCACAGCATACATAACACCATTAATAGAGCCTTTTCTTTTAAAACACTTTAGTCAGGTGGACAAACTTGAGTTTGTCCACTGCTCGCTTGGAGAACTAGTCGTAAATTGATGCCGTAAACCATCTTAAAGTCTGTCATTATGACAACTGAGATACCACAGTTTGACACATGTTCGTCAAAGATGCTGTAAACTTTAGCACCTGTAACAACATGGAATACAATTCTTACTAAGGAAAAAAAAGACAAATTATTTCCAAAATAACAGTTGTGCTCATTTAACTATTGCAAAGAATGTGATTATTTTTAAGCCATTAAAATAAGTTAACAACGAGCAAACAAAAAAGTTCATAAGTAACATTCATTGAGGCAATAAGGGAGACAAAAAAAATCTGACAAATCTGGCACAACTGGAAAAAGTTAATGAGTAAAAACAACCATGGGAACGATAAAAAAAAAATTAAACAAGCTTGAATTACCACTAGATGGGGCCATTTTATTGGTGAACGATCCTGCAGGAACTCAAACGCTGATGCATAGTGAAAGATACATTAACAAACAATTGAATAAATGTACAAATACTGGAGTTTCCTTTAAAAAAATTCTGTATTATTTGTAGACATTAAACCCTCCAACATTCTCCTGGATAGAAATGGCAACATAAAGCTGTGTGACTTCGGGATCAGTGGCCAGCTGGTAGACTCTATAGCAAAGACTAGAGATGCTGGATGCAGACCTTACATGGCTGTGAGTCACTTTATCATCATCATAATTCTTTACTCGTTTCTCTTTTATTTGTTATCTTTTTAATCTGATTAATCTTTTTTCCTGTAAATTTCTATTGACAAATACATCAATAAAATACTATTTTATAAATACTATTACTGCTACATTATTATTACTACTTTTATTTTTAGAAACAATACATTTTTTAATCACCACGTTTAACATAAGGCTGTAGACAACATAGAAGTCATTTTAACATATTCGCTGCTTTATTACTTGATTTCTTGTGGTTTTTGTATCATTTCCAAAATATGTCTGTCACTGAGGACAATTTTTCTTTGTGTTTCTATTTTTTCTCCTGTCACACAGCCTGAAAGAATAGATCCAAGTGCTTCTAGGCAAGGCTATGACGTACGTTCCGATGTTTGGAGTTTGGGCATCACCCTGGTGTGTGATGATGATAATGCAACTGTTTTTAATAAAAGATTGTTCTAGGAAAGTCTGCAATGTGGTCATATTAACCAACTTCTTGGTATTGTCTCCTTCTTAAGTATGAGCTGGCCACCGGGCGCTTCCCATACCCCAAGTGGAACAGTGTGTTTGATCAGCTGACGCAGGTGGTGAAGGGAGACCCACCTCAACTAAGCAACTCGGAGGAGAGACAGTTTTCTCCTAAATTTATCAACTTTGTTAATCTCTGGTGAGCTCCACTTTTATGTTTTTCAGTGCAGATATTACTAATGTTTGAAATATGCTTATTTTGTTTTTCTTTTAGTCTTACAAAGGATGAATCTAAAAGGCCAAAGTACAGGGAGCTTCTAGTAAGTATGCGTTACACCCACTGATATAACAGTAAAAAATTGACAGTTAACTGAATGAGAAATATTGTTGTTCTGTTATTATAAATGTTTGTTGTATCTGTCTGACAATATTAAGGGGCAAAATATTTAATATTTTTTCCATAATCCAAGCCACCAAATTAAACCTTAAACAGTTTTTCAATTTAATAAGGTTTTTTTTTTTTTTTTTTTTTTTTAAACCTGCAGAAGCACCCCTTCATTTTGATGTATGAAGAGCGAGTGGTTGATGTTGCCAGTTACGTCTGTAAAATACTGGATGAAATACCCGCCTCCCCCAGTTCTCCCATGTACGTCGACTGATGCTGCATGCGTTCACTGAACGCACTTTTACGCGGCAACCATTTGGCACACCGCGTTGTCCCAGTCTCGCGGTTCCACACTGCTTTTAAGGAACGACACTTCCAAATCATTGTGTGCAATAAGGATTGGCTTCTCATCTTAAAAACCGTTAGTGTATTGGTCTGTTAAAAAAAACAAACGAGAACAAGTTTATTATGGTGTGCTATTTATTTCAATGCCACATGTAAATGTTTAGCTGAGTGCATTTTAAAGAATTAGAGTGAATGCTTTCATTCAAGACACATTTCGTTCACAGGAATGTTGATAGAACAAAAACTTGCTGACACAAGAAACCACATTGTTCTTTGACTAGAAAGAATACGCCTGCCAGGGTTTACAACACTTCAGATTTCTTACATTAGTATGTGTCATGCAGAGCTGTCTGTTATCTGGATATGTTATTGTCTAAGTATACAGAAGTCTCATCGTTTGTCAGAAGAATAAGTTTGAAATAGTTGGATCATTTTTTTTTCTAGAAGATTCGCTCTGAATGATATTTGTAAAATTCCAGCATGGTTGATACAACAAATGATTTCTAAGACACATAACGTTCACAGAAGGAGGCTGTCTGGTACCTGTTCACCAAATTAAAAAAATAAATCCTTAAAGTACTTTTGTATAAATATGCAACTCGCCAAAATGTATTGAATGAATTACAGGGAAAAAAAATCTTTTGCTGGAATAGTGTACAAAATTTTAGCTATTATTGTAAATATCAGTTACAGTTGCAGTAACTAAAGGCCCCAGACTCTCTAAGGCTACTTTTATATTTTGCCACGTTTTATTTGACGTCTCGGTTCATGTGCGAATTCGAAATGACGTTCAAATATTGCTGTTTAAAAGAATCGTGCAACACTTTGCCAAAGCAAATGTCTGACTGACATGATAGAACATCTGAAATATGACATTAGATTGACTAGATTTTTGGTGTGCGTGTAAAATAGAGATGATCTGACACACACGGTAATAACGTGAAAAAAAAATCCTATTCTTGGAAAAAAAAAGCTTTTTTTTTTGACTGTTCAAAGTGGCAACGCATTAGAATATTTAATATTAGAAAGGGAAATTATGAATTTTATGTAATGTTATATTGTATTGGTATACGAGTGAGAAAATATCTTCAACAATTGTTCATGCTGTGAAGATATTTGAAGTGTATACATTGTGAACAGCAATCTGTAAAAAAATAAAATTGTAATTTGAGGATATGCAGGGTTATTGCCTTATGTCTGCTTTTGGAGATATTAACCTCAGTCTGAGCTATTTGTCTTCTTCACGTCACATATTTAAAAGTTATCGATTAAATCTTAGTGTTCTTGTAGTTCTGTATCTGCCTGGAGGTCAGTTATGATAAGGCAACAATGTTGTTGTGACCACCTGGAATTTTTTTCTTATAAGGTCTCGAAAAGATTGGACTTAATGCTAGAATAAATCTTCTGAATTAGCCTCTGTTGGTGTGCTGGCTGTTTGTGTGGGAAATAAAAACAATGTTGGTACCCCAAGGTCAGGAAGTGGGCTTGAGTTCAGGTTATTAATCGCTCTCAATAAAATCTTCTCTGCTTGCATCCCATAAAAATGATAGCGATACTTTTTGGTGTGTGAGAATGTTCTATACAAAAGGGTTACAGATGAGAAGTTTAAAAAGATCTGAAGTCTGTCTGTGGAATAAAACACAGTGGGATATGCTGTTGATAGACTAATAATCAAACAATCTAGTCCAAAGTAGATTAGTTTATTAAACCATTGTTAAATCATGAAAAAATTTTCCTCACTTGTACCACAAGGATTTGACAAACTAATAAACAAACATTTAATAATTGCTCTAAACCTTTAGAAAACACTTCTATTCATACAATTTACTGTATACAGTGCAAAATTCTGACAACCGTGGATATTGCTTCAATCTTCAGCCATAAATCCATCATTATTCCTAATCAGGGTCTGCTAGAGCTTTCAGCTGTCATTGGCTGAAAGGAAGGGCACATCCTGGACACGTCATCAGTTAATCACAGTGTCACATACAGATAATCAACCACACACACACACACTTATACATTTACGACATTTGGCAGATGCCTTACATTTATTCCTTTTATCTGAGGGTTAAGGGTTAAAGGCGGTGTAGCTTGGTGCGGCTGGGAATCGAACCCTGGTCTTCTGATTGAAAGTCTAACCACTGATGTATCACTTCCCATGTGCACATAATCCTAGCTGCAACTTAGAAGGGCCAATCAATCTGTTTTTGTACCTTGGGAGGAACTGGAGAACCTGAAATAAACCGACACAAGCAAAGGCCACACAGAAAGATACCAATCTGAGATCTTTTTGTTATAAGGCAACAGCGTGAACCACTATGCTCCCCGAGTCACAACCACTTAACATGTACAAGCTTCAGAATAAGCTTTATATTTAAATTGGTTTTACAGGTAAACCTGTACACCAGCATATTTCCACAGTGCATGGCATTTAAATGCTTCAGATAATGAACATGTTTTATCAAAAAGGGGGGAAATGCCATATCTTTGTTCTCACTGCATGTCTTATTGCTCAATTCAGATTTTTTTCCGCTCAGATTATTACATTTTTTTGTCTTACTGTCACTAAGAACAACATTTATGTGTTAGGTGCTTACATTAATAAAGTAATGTGCAGTGCATGATGGTGAATTAAGGTTACAAACAGGGTACATTTAAAGCATTTGGCAGGCATCCGGAGCAACCTACATCTATCAGTTTTTATCAACTTAACACTTGATGGTAAAGTCTCTTGCTCTAGGGACCACAATAGCTGGTAATTGAAACCCTAGTCTTAGGGTTTTGGTAGTAGTCCACAGAAACCCTTCTCAACTAAAGTATTGATAGGAATTATGGATTACCCAACCTTGCTGATGGGAACAGTATCTACACAGTGTTTACATGCTAAACATAATTAAAAACACAAAATAAGAGATGATGAGAAAAATAATCAAATCTGTGTTTTGAGCTCTGATGAAAAAAGGTCATTCCTCCAGTCACAATTCTTCCACAGGTAGATTTACAGATTACTATTTGTATAAGATTAACTAAAACCAGCTAATATTCTACCATTACCATTTTAAGTCACAGAGATCATGCTATTGTCACGTTTTAATATTTATTGGAGCTCTTGACATGTATCTGCATGCTTTCATGTTACATTGCTGCCGAATTATTGGCTGATTGGTTTGCTTATGCCTTGTGAAGAATTGGGTTATTTAAAGCAAAAATGACAACCTGCTCATAATCACATAATCTGCTGTTTACAATAGAAAAATTTCATAAAATACTCTATGGAAAAGAGTCATCCAAATGAGGTTGTGGTTCGGCTTTTTCGAATTTGTTTGTATGGTTTAATTTTGGATTGCGGTGTATCGACATTGTTTGATAAACGCTTTTCCATACAAAATGGATTCCTTTCAAGATCATACTTCACATTCTTTAACATCTTTAAAAGTTTTTCCTTTATTCTTCCTAATCAAGGATAAATTAATAAATGTGTCTTTTTGAAAAGCTTTGTGACCATTTTGATTGCTAAAACCACTAATTAATTCATAAGGACAATAATACTCATAGTACCACAAAGGAAATGATTTTCATTTGTTGGTGTTTATTAAAGTTTCAATAGTACAGTGGTGGAGACATACTGAGACGGTTTACATTGTAAAGCTGTTCAGTGGCCAAGCAGTACGAAAGCTTTTTGTCACCTCTATACATTTATTTTCCAGGAAAAGAAAATGGAAGACATAAACAAACTGGTGTACTGGACAGATTGGACTCTCGCTTTTCCGAAGCAGTGTGGCGGTAAGAATGGAATGGAAGCATAAAATGTCATTAAACAGTTAATGCACCTCTGTAGATCAATAGGTTTAAAAGAAAAAAAAAAAGATGGTGGTCCTGGTCTGGGTATGTGTTTGGTCAGTGGCATAAAAAGTAAAAAAAATTCTTGGTCTAAAATTTGTTAAAATGTATTAAAATATAATGCCTTTTTTTTAATTAAAATTGCCATTTTAAAGCTTGGTCTGTTAAAAATCATTAAAAATGAATATAAAGCTTTATATAAAGTAGTAGAAAAATTACTTAAATCTACTATTTGGTCTGTCAAGTCATATATGCAGGAGAAATATACACATTTTGTGCTTTTCATTTAGATTGAACTATTAAAATAGTTTATACAATTATTGAAGTATAAAGAAGTTTATAAGAAGCTATAATATAAACAGTTTACTGGTGTGGAATTTGACTGACTTTGCTGACTAAATTTCCAATCACTTATCAATATATGACCAAATTCATGTAATTGTCCTGTAACACACACAATCCTGCTCTGTTAACTAAAATCATTTTTGAACACAATCTTTTTTGCTTTATTCAGACAAATACACAAAACTGCATTATTATTGCTATTTTTTGTGTGTGCACACATAAATTATGTTAAATTCACAATAATAAAAATGTCCACAGGTCTCATATATGGCAACCCTGCTGTGGGTGCAAATGTTCACAGTAAAACAATACACAGTATATTACATTTCTTTCTTTAAAACAGCTTGAAAGGAAAGAAGGTCACTTTTATCAACATTGTTCTGGTAAAAAAAAAAAAGATATTGGACAGAGTTCACATAGAATTCAAATTTCAGCTTTTGGTTACATTGCAGAAGAGTATAAATAATTTAACACAGCAAAATTGCTATTAGTGCAATCAGAACATTTAAACTGATTGCTATTTTGATTCCAAAATTTTTAGAAGCGAAAAAAAAAACCCCATACAATTTCATCGCTAATGCCTGGTTGTTACATACCTAAAACTGAATTAAATATTAAATCATTTGCAGTCAATCTATATGCTAAAAAAGAAATAAAATAAACTATACTGTATATTTAATATTATACAATTATTCCAAAAATATTTTTGTAATCTCTGTCTTTGTAATTTAGTTTTTTTGCTTTTTGCACACACACATACTATATTGGCAAAAGGTTGCAGTCACCTGAGCATAAAAAAAGCAATCATGCAGATTTATTTCTATTGTGCTATTTAAGCTTGACTCTACCAGTAAGACCTTTCAAGCTTGACTCTACCAGTAAGAGTTCTCTAGTTAGATCAGACACTTATGTCAGTTAAGGAGGTCCGCTGTGCAGTCCGGAAAGGTATTAAGTGGTGTTAAGATCAGAAGTTTGTGCCTGAATTTTTTATTTTTACTTTAATAATAAACAGAATATCATAATGAAGATTGGGTCTTGAGGGTCATTGTCATGCTGGAACAGTGTTGGAGTCTCTTAGTTCCAGTGAAGGAATAATGTAATGCTACAACATACAAAAACTTTGTGGTTCCATGTTTGTAGCAACAGTTTGGAAAGGGACCACTTATAGATCTGATGGTCAGGTGACCACAAACATTTGAGAATACAGTTCTCAAGTATGTTGTATTATATGTAATAGATCCAAGGATTAAGTTGCAAACTCTGCATTTGATTATGCAACTGCTAGTATTCCAATGCTGTATAAAAATAGATAAATTTTTAAGGCCAACCTTGAATTTTACAAATCTTTTTCTGTAGGATCTGTATTTCCTAAACAAAGGAATGTCTTATAAATATCTTTTGTATAAATACATCTATGCAAATATCCAAATGTCTAATAAATACATCAGAGATGTGACATCTTCCATGATAGCAAATGGGTCACGCGTCAATATTATTAGTTGTGTAACTGCCCTAAAGGTGAAATCTGCTATATAAAGGAAAGCAGTATCATGTAAACGATATATATATACATATACACACACACACACATACACACACACACATACACATGCATACATATATATATAAAGTTGTATTAATGTTTATGCCTATAAAGTTGTAGTCATGGACTTGTGATTGAGACATACTCTCAAGTTACATATAAGGATATATTCTAATACAAATCTTACGTATTTTCTTTGTCTAAACAGAAATTAATAGAACAAAATGGTATTACATGCTGTCCAAAAGCCAAATGTGACAAAATTACTATACTACTTAAGGTGCAGAGTGAACATTAATAAATATTTACAATAGCACATTAGGATAAATGTGTTCTTTGTGAGCACCTCAGAAGTGTTTCACCACACACCATGTGCAGGAAAGACTTTTGAAGCAGTAGTGTATTATTTACAACTGGATTGCAAATGCTGTTGAATTGTTTGAGTCCGAATAGATTGGCTTTGTTTGGTTTTTATTCTTTCCAGTAATACTTTCCCACATTATATTCCACATCATAAAGCCTATTGGATGTTCAAGTTATGGACTGATACAAATGTTTGTTTATCCTTGAAACTATGTAAAATCTTATAAAAATGTTAGTTTTAAATAAAAAATTAACAGGTTAACCTCTAGCTGTTGGCTGTGCATTTTGTGGAAAACCACATCATTTCATAATTTTGGAGGTGAAGTGCTTCGTGTTACAAAATATATACCTAGCTTTTCTTCTTTTATCTAATGGAGCTACCTGATCATCTCACCAGTGCTCAAGATGCAGATCCATCGCTGAGTTCAGTCCAATGTCACTGACATCCAGGAACTCAGTGTTGAAAATACTGGGTGCTGATGGAGCCACACTGTTGGTGAATGCTGTGGCTGAGCTAGGAGGAGTTAATTCCAACCATTCCATGCTTTCCCATGGTGACTCTGGGAATGTCATGCAGAGCCCTTGGCCGTCCGTGGGTACTGGGGCGACCTTGGTGGCTATGCGTGACAGAGGTGTATCTATCATGTCCCTGTTGCTCAGCAACTTGTCATTATGGTGATGACAACCTATCTCCTCAAGTTGGCACTCATCAGTGCCTGACTTGACAGGGATGATGTCACTATGGCGGCTCACAGGGCATAGAAGCACCTCCAGTTGGCACTCTGTGTGCCCTGTAGCAGGCTCATATGGACCCTCCGAATATGAAATGTGGCTGTAGTGGCGGTGAAACCTGGGCATAGATGTGGCACTGTTGCTGGGCGAAACTGTAAGGTGAGGTACAACTTTGGTTACAGGGGGCCTCTCTTCTTTGGCGTTAGCTGGCATTTCTTGATGGGTGGGGGAGGGATAGGCAGTGCAGGAAGAGGGGAAGGACATTACAGTGTTTATCATACAGTGGAAGGGGTCTAGAAGCGGCATACAACTCTTAGACATGTATACTTACCTCCGCTTTCAATAAGGACATCAAGGAGTTCATCCATTTGCTGACTTCTGGTCATCTGCTGCAACAAAGTGCATTTATTCAGCACATTAATAAATAAATAAATATAATAAATATCTTATATCCTATATATTTTCTAATTGGCACTGCATTCCGGTTTTTACATGTTTATATTTACTGCTAACAATAAAGCTAAGCCAACAATACTGGCAAGTATAGTACATCTTCTTTATTTCTATGATTAAAAATAAATTTCTTCTGACTGTAGCCAGAAAAGCAATTTCTTTTACCTGTACTACTGCTCTTGTATGGGAATTCCACCCAAAAATGTTATTCTTTTCTCAGAACCAGTATGCTTTTTTAGGCCAAATTTCTTCCATTTTGGTTACTGCCTGAAAATTAGACATTGAATCTAATATTTATGTATAATATAATGTAGTTAAACTTTTTTTTGGGTGTAATTTCACTCGAGTGTTTTTTTAGGCACATTTCAGCCAGAAAGCTCTTTAATCAACTGTTGAAAGCGCTGATCATGCAGTGTAAAAGCAGAGACATGGGCACTGTAAGTGTGGCATAGAAGAGAATAGGGAGCCTTTTAAAAAAAATATTTCTGTATGAGCAATGACAGAAGCTTGAAGTGATGATGGAAGGCATAAGGCTTAGCTGATCTTGGGACTCCTTTACCTGCTTCACTGCATCCTCATAGCATGGGGGCTGTTTAATGGCAGATGCAGTAGAGTCTGAGCTACAGAAGGTAGTGTTGGAGGTGGCACACTTTTTTTCGCCAGTGTGCCTGGGACAGTGTAATATTGGCATCTATATAAGGAGATAGGGTGAAATGTTATACCTTAAATGTGGAAGCGGGACTAGATAAAGGCTGAAGTTTGGTTTTCTTTAAGGTCATTTGTAGCTGGCCATATAGGTATTTGGCTGTCAGTAGGGACAGAAGAATCCTCTATTTTTTTCCCTTACTCCTTTTTTTTTAATCATGTCAACATTGAATAAAAGCAAGCAGCTTTGATTTGTCCTACTGTCTTTTTTGAGTATAGCATGATTAAATTTATGCACACTGAAAAACATGTAACTAGTAATGTTTATTTAGGGTAGTGAATAGTAGGTTATTGGAAGCAAGGAATCATTGATTAACAGTTCACTGATTCATATGTCATGTCATATACTGTATATAAAAGTGAACTGTTGTTGGTTTTGTGGCCAGAGATTAAAAGAAAATAAGAATGGTCAGTTTGTGTGAAAGCTTTTCTAAATAGATTGTGTGCATGAATACAGTTAAGAAGCTGGGATTATGTACTAATCCTATCTCCTTACAAACCTTCTGCTGCAAGTTTGGACTTTTGGCCTTAGAGGACCCTCTGGAACTTAGGTTATTCTCATTGCTTGGGTATACTTGCTGCATACTTTTCCGTCCAGGCGAATAGGTGCAGCTCACAGACTCTGCAACATTCTTCTGCTGGAGCTGTGCAAGGGGTGCAATAATTTGAGTTGTGTTTCAGAGCCTTATATGTCCCACCAAGAACATGAACATTACATCAGAACACTGTGTACCTGCATGTGATGTGGTCTGGCTCCATTGTGAGGGCAGGTGTCTCTACCCAGGGGAGGTGTGAGCAGAAATGAATGACTAGGAGAGGCAGGCAGACTGTTGTGCTGTGGGCTGCTGGAGTTTCTGGTCACTGGTGAGTCTTCTGGAGAGCACTGAGGGCTTAGATAGGCAGGGAGACCTGAAGGACTCCGACAGGAAGACATGTCCAGGTTTCGAAGTCCACCACCTAGAACACAATGCCCCATAGGCTCCATGCAGTTTGGAAGCCCATTTTTTGGCTGCTTTGAGGCCATTGGACAACTGGAGGCCACATGCTCCTGTTTGATAGACACACCAAAGAATTGTTGCATCTGGCTTGGGGGCTGCAAATGCACTGGCTCCTGTAAGCCATGACTGTGCTTCCGTTTATGCAATTGCATCCGTAGCTCCTCTACCTGCATTTGCTCCTGGTGTAATTTCCATGTCAACTCCTCTATGACTTTTTGTTTTTCCACCAACATCTTGTCTTTCTCTATGTCAAGCCCTTGTTCGCCATTTATGCAGTTTCCCAAGTTTTGGTTGTCCTCTGCACTCAATTGAGCTGGTGATGCCTGCAGGCCAAACTGTGGAGAGGACATAGTGACGTCACTAAAACTTTCAGGAAGAGAGCCGCTTACAGACAGCTCAGAAGAGGCAGGAGATATTGGTGGGGTGGATGTAGTACTGCAGAATGGGTAATACCCTCCCAGATGGGACATTGTACCAGAACTCGGGGATTGGTAAGAGGAGAGTGAGCCAGTGGGAGTCACTGGAAAAGTCACAGTTGTGATATCTCCAGAGCAAGAGGAAGAAGTGGAGCTAGAGTCTTTGTAGGGCCTCAGTCTTTCTATGAGAGCAGTTTTTGTGCCTGATACTGGAAGACCCCTTATTCTTAGCTGCTGCCGAAGCTCAGACACCTGTTGGCAGGACAAAATAGGAAAACAATGTTGAAAAACTGTCATTTTTCTTTAACGCTTTAAATGTTGGACTTGGAAATAAATGTAAGCTGCTTTGGCGAATGCGAGGAAACGTTAGTAAAACCCTTTTAGAAAAGATGTGGTACCTTAAGATCATCAAGATTTGCAGGCAGAGGCCCAAGTCTGACTGGAGTCATATTAGATGAACTGCAGTATGTTGTCTTTACAGGTGATGAGGAGATGCTGCTTTCTGTGCTGGGCACAACGCTGGAACTGCATGTTGTTTGCTCTTCACTGGAATGCCTGACATATTCAGAGCTGTCTCAAAATTCTCATCTATAATTGACTGCATCTAAAATATCCCGCCAAATGTGTACTGCATGTTACTTACTTGGTTGACACATGCTGGTGTGCTGTCTGGTAGCTAAAGCTCTGGCTTTGTGGACAATGAGGCTGATTGGGGTGATTATGCTGCTGTTGCTTCTGCTGACTGAGAATCTGCAGTTGCAGAAAGAGCTGTTGCTGTTGTAAAAGCCGAGCGTAGGCCGAGTCCATTGGAGGAGGAGACTTTTCTGCTTTCTGGTCTGGTGGAATGTACTGGTGGTACTTAAGCTTTTTTACCTTCGGCTTAACATCTTTGGGCTTCTTATGACGATTTTTGTCTGATGATTTGGGCTATTTTATGATCACAAGCAGCAAATAAAAAATAGCAATTATTTGCCGTTATAGTTAATAATAAATACACAGAAATAGCTAATCAAAACTCATGGATTATATAATTTGTACAGATATTGTATATTTATTTTTTTAATTGATATTTACTGACAATATTTAAAGAAATTCATGCCCTACCTTGATAATTGCTGGAACCAGTATTGGGGGAGCTGTCTGGCTGTTCATCACAGGTGGATCATCTTGGTTTGGCATAGTTAATTCTTTGGTAGGTGACCCCTTAACAATAAAATTTTCATCCAGTAAACATTAATTCCAATGTATAAAAGTATATACGTATAATGCATTTTATTATTTTATTTTTCAAAATATTTTGGGGTTTATTTTTTGTGGACTGATTTATTTGCAGTTTTTCATAATCTAAATATATAATCCATGTAAATTAAGTAGTTTGCATGTTAGTTTATGGCTGTAGTTTATTACCTCTGTTATGGTTGTAGTCATTGAGGGAGATGGAATCGCCCTACCGTCTTTGCTGTTGACTAAAGCCACAGCTAAGTTCTGGGATTCGTCAGTAGGGGGCTGTTCAGGGGACAGGCTCTCACTGCTGCTGTCCTCTTCAAATGCAAATGAGTCCTCTTGCTTGGATATCGTTTCATGATTTACTAAAAAAACATAACAAAAGCAAATGTAAGATGCTGGGAAAAGGAGGATTTTATACTGACTAAAAGATGACAAACTGCCTTTTTGTTGACTGCATCCCAATCTTGTACATGTGGAGACGGTAGTTGCAACTGTCACATGCTTGGACCCAAATCCTACTGTGACTTCTGATTGCACTGCACAAATGACCCCGCCCTTTGTTAAATAGGTGCCATTTATTTTTTTTTACTTATGCCCAGTCTTAGCACCTGGTTCAGTGGTGCCGTGAGGTAGAGGTAGCAGGCTTTTCATTTGAAAGGGGGACCTTAAGAGTACTAAATAGCTTTGTCCTATCGGTAAAGGTCAGCCTAAGGGCTACGAGAGGGACCGTCTGTAGTGCCATTGTGGGTTGAGATAAGTAAAAGTGTGTGTGCGTGCGCGCGTGTGACTCGTTAAGAATCTAAGCATGTGACCTGCCAAGAGTGTGGGCCCTGGTTTCAATCATGATATACACTCTGCATGCAGTGTGCTAAGCACAAACTCTGTGTAGTTGCTGTCAAACAACAAAAACTGACCTTTTTCTGTCCACCTGTTAGTGTTGGACTACAATAAAGACTACAATAAACACACTAATAATTCACCACCTACCTTTTTGTCTATATAGTGTGTATATAGAGAGAGACTACCTTTCAGATTACCTTCCTGACTACCTTTCAGATTACAGAGATCTTGCATTTACCCTTAGGGTGGCATTTGTAAAATCTCAGAGCTCCTTTGCTTATTTAAAAGCCTGCAGGTTGAATAATCAAATGCAGAGTGTAGCTCATGAAAGTGTTACAGGATGGGAGTCCGGGACCTACAGACAGCTGCAGAGTGGCATAGTCCACCATCAGACACCTTTGTAGGTGGCTCAGTGGAGCCACATAAATCATCACGAGTCAAAACAGAGCAGCAAAAGTTCATTTGCTTTACAGAGAAAAAGGGTGGGTCCGAATACAGCTGCTGTTTGTCTCAATAAAATATGCTTGTCTTCCCACAGAGGTAGTAATGTAAACTAAAATCCTCTGCCTTATGGTACGCTTATGCAATACATTTACAAACAAGTCGGAGGAGAAAACAAAATGTTTATTTCTGAGTAAGTCGAAAAATTTAAGCTTTAGCAGAATCTGACAGGATAGTGGTTATGCTACATAGTTAACACACCATTGAATTAATTTCATCTATTTCAAGCTGTGTTTGAGAGGAAAAAATATTATGTTGGTAGAAAAATTTTCCAGAGTATTTATCTTGGGATATTTTATACTGATTTTTATAAGGTGAACTGTCAGCAACTAATAGTAAATGATATTCTGGCGAAATCCAACTCAAATTTTCTGACCTTTTATAGCAGCCTCTTTAACAGATGAATTGACGGGTATTATGTTCTTCTCAACCAGCTCCAATGGACCTGGCCTTAGGGCAATTTTCTCATTAAGGTCGTCAGCAAGTCGGGCACGCTTAAGTTTGTTCTGAGCAGGTCCCTCACTTGATGAGTCTGTATATTAAGGCAGTAATCATAAGCAATATTATTTTAAATCCCAAACTTTTCATTTGCATTCATACACCCTGCAGCAATGGTACAGTTTATTTCTGTGCGCGTGCGCGTGAACATGTGGTAAGCAAGACCTACCTTGTAAAATGTGCATGTTAACCAGTTCCGACTTTGCTGGTCTACTTCGGATTTTATGCTTTAAATAATCTCCAGTCTGCAAAATATCAACAATTAGTAACTAAAACACTGCCAAATTGATCAAATATAATTGGTCATTTTATTTGTGCATGGCAATTCCTCTATTATCCATCTTTATTTTCCAAATAACACACCAGTTGCCTCTGGCAGATATGGCACGTGCCAAGGAGCCATGATTACTTTTGCCTCAGAAAGATAAAGTGGCGTTTTTCTCTGACCTTGGAGCGTTCAAGACTTTTCCTCTGCTCATGGAATGCAGCTGGACTTTTCAGGGCTGAAAAAACAAATGAGAAAGTACCAAATAAATTAGATGAAACTGAGCATCTCTGTCAGCACGGCTGGCCGTGTGCTCAGTGCCAATAAATCCTATATAAATAAACTTTTGCTTGCCACATCTGCCCGTTTCTGGGTCAGCTGCATCAGTTATTGTGAAATAGCTATTTTGAAAAATGTTATTAAAAAGACAAAATTAACTTTAACTCATGTGTTGTTAACAAAAAGCATTTTTGATTAAAATTTCATTATATGCCGTTAAAATAGCACTGTTGTGGCCTTGCTAACTGCTTAGTCAAACAGTAGGACCTATAATTATTTTCTCTACAAATCTATACAGTACATAAACATAGAGAGGATGCATCATAACTTAAAATTGACTGATTTATTAATTTAACGATTGTGATATTGATTATTTGCATGTTTGTGACTGATCAATAGAAAGAGCTAATAATTTGAATAAAGTTATTTATGGCATAGTGGTCAGCACTGTCTTCTCACAACGAGAAGGTCCTGGGTTTGAATCCTGGGCACAAAGTTTGCATGGGTTTCCTCCGGGTACACTGGTTTCCTCCCACAGACCAAAAACATGTACATTAGGTTGATTTGGTGACTTTAAATTGCCCATAGGAGTGAGTGCGAGTGTGGTTGTGCGAGTGTGGTTGTGTGTGTATGGGCTGGCGACCTGCCTCTGCCCTCTGTGCGCTGAGATAGGCTCCAGCAGAACCCCGTGACCCCGACTTCGGAAATAATTGGTTATAGAAGATGAATGAATGAATGAATAACAGATTAAGCATTTATAACTTCCAATACTGTAAATTTACTCATTTATTACACCAATATAAATATACTGGTGTCTAAAACCGAAAATAATAATTGAAAAAGAAAATTTAAAAATGCACTTTAAGTGTGTTTGTGAAACATAAGATTTAATGATTCTCACAAGTGAAACAGGTAATTTATTAGAAGTAATTTAAGTGAAAAAAGTTTATATTTATAACTAAGTTGAGCAAATTCTGGAGTGTAGTGCTTTATTTTGTGATGATGGATAAAGTATATTAAATCATTTTACCACTTAGAATGTTGACTTGTCTCATAATGGTCATTTTGCATGCTTTCTTATAATAAAATAAAATTCAGTAAAACCTCTTAACGGTTGGTAATCGAGAGCTACTTTCCAACATATAGTTTCCCACTGGTTTTATCTATTAGATGCACTTTGAGAGTGTGATAAATGTGGTTAAAGTGTTTAAACCTATTTCTGGAGGCCTTTCTGATTAACTAGCACAAACGATACTGATTAGATTAGAAATGGTGAATTTCAGTTAAGTCTTCGGTCAAAGACATCATCCAGACTCCTTGTCTACTTTTTAAATTGGCAACTATATTAGAATGTATTTCAACTGTTGTCAGTGTAATTTGCTTAGCCTTATATACACACTCTTAAAGTATAGCCAGGGAACTGTGTGCTGAGTGTGTTTTTGTTAAAGTAGTTGAGCTCAAATCTATATTTTTAATGTATATTTAGGAACCCAGTCTCCAAAGTCATTTCACATGTTAGGAGTGGGATATTTGGAGAGAGAAAGCCTAACATAATTTTGAATTGTGATACATTAGTAAGCAAATCCAAACCAAGTCAAAGAGGTCCCTGGCTACAGGTTAGAGAATCGCTGTTTTTTCTTTCAAAAAATCAGGCAAGGCATCTTTGTGTATTTAACCATTACCAATATATTGTTCCATAAAGATGTACAATCTAGCAACAACTGCTTAGCATCCTAAAACAGTATGTTACACAAAAATGTCTCACGGAATAAACTCCTGCTATCCTCATTAAATAAAAAGAATTATAAAAAAATGTACCTTTAGTGTTTAAATGCATAAACAGAAAATACAGTTACATGGTTTTGTGTGCTCTGCTCTTAATGATATTCAATTTCTATTGGCTTTCAATCTAACCTTCTATAAAAACATATTTATTCCCTATAGAATTAGTGCTGATAAATAATGAACTGCGGGGTGTAATAAATTTTTCTTTTTGACAATTAAATAAATAAAGAAAATATTAGACTGATTTCATATTAGACTGTGCATATTGAACTAAATGTAAGGTATATTCTTGGACAGTTATATGAGATACGGTGAAATAAAACTCATGAAAAATCTGCAAGCTCCTCCCGGCCACACGCCAAACAGCTTTGAGAGGCCTGACTGCTGCTTTTAAGTGCCTAATAAACACCAGATGTTCCTGTGGAGATGTATATATGGAGCACACACACACTGCCCATCATCCTTTTAGACAACAGCAGAAAGGCTAAAATATTCAGTCCCTAAAAGAATGCAACAGATTCAGTCACTTCAGCCTTTTTACATTATAGGGTTAAAACGCCCTTGCGGAAGAGCAAAACACAATTGAACACCAATGTTCCACAATTGTACACACATGTTATAGATGTTTAAATAATGTCTTTAGAGCTCCTGTCCAGTAGCTGTTATCTGTTATTTATTGTCATGATGTGTATTTATTTATTTATTTATTTATTATTTGTCTGGTTAAAGTTGTTCTGGCATGTAATTAATTAATAAACAGCTGCTGAAAATTCTTTTTAAAGGGCTGCAGGCTGGCCAATCGTGTTTTAGGGACATTTATCTTTGGCAGTCTCCCAGATATTGATAGGACTGGGTTCCTCTGAATTCTTTTCCTGTACGCACTTACGCTAGTTATCTCAGCACTGGAGCCTTTCTGCTTGCTATACCATTCATGTCTCAATATAACCAGTTCAAGAGCAAAATATACCACGTGTCAGCCGCATGTGCTACGAAAACATGGGAGTTTGTATGTGAAAGGTGTACAAGGCATTGGTGTTGATGTAAATGCATGCTTTTTGAATGTTTAAATATTTTTATGCAATAATAGTTTTTCTCCTGGTTGACTCCTGTACAGTTGGAGGATGTCTGAGCAGATCTATTGATGCTTTACTTCTTCACATGCAGTCAACATATTATGTTGGTTGTGCACTTGGTTGGCGCGTGGCCCCAGAGTTCATCTTGAAGAGAGAGCATTCCACTAAAGTCAGCCTGTACCACAGAATGTGCATAGAAGAATATGATTTAACATGCTTTGATGTTTATCTCTTGTACAAGCCGTTGCTTTTTCATTCTTCTGTGAAAGACCTGTGCCAAACATGTTGTACTTCCTCTAAATAGCCTGAACATTCTCGCCAGGTGCACTCCAATGTGTGATTCCCATCATTTTTGTTATTAGCTGTATTTTTTTGGGTCATTTTTCAGTACTCTCCAATATCTTGTTCCAAGTGTGACATGTACTTAACACCACTGGCTGCATCAAGCAGGCTGAGGCTGGGGTGGCTAGTGATGAGTGTGGGGGAAAAAAAAGGTGTTACTCACGAGGCATGATGGCCTGGTCTGCTAACTGTTCTCGTGTCCTTTTCTGCTGGAGTCTCAACTGCAGGACTACGAGTAATAGGGAGAGAGAGAGAGAGAGAAAAGAAAAAAAGGGAGAGAGTTTCACCATCCATGAAGCAAACTAAGAGAATGAACTGTAAATCTGTAGCTGGCCAGAGAACACGTTATCCTCCGCAGGCTTGCAGAGATATCAGTGTTTCTTCTTCTGTGCTAGTCTAAGAACAGAATCGCATACACCAGCCAGCACTAGGCTACACGAGCAGCTCTTGCGTTTATGACACTCCTCTTTACTGGCCTTCACGCCCACGAAGACCACACACTGTAGGGAGAGTTGTTTAAAAGCCAGGAGCGGTGTTTATCATAGACTTACATCCTGTTATAAGAAAATTTGTGGGTCTGTCGCTCTCTTTGTTTTGGGTGGCGCATCTCGCATCAGCATAGTAGGCTGTCAGAGTGTCAACAGTGGGTCACTACACGTGTAGTCATTAGAAGATTATTGATCGATAAATATTCACCTATTGCACCTTTGGAGCCCAATATTAAGCAACAATTTAACAAAGATTACAAAGGATGTATACTTTTAATGCTAAGATGAAAACAGTTTCCCTGCCGAACATCTGCTTCTCTTCGAAACACATTTTGTTCAAGATGGAACTGGGAATTGCTGCCAAGCACAGAAAAAATAGGCTGTTAATGGGCAAATAGGTGGACAGTGCAGGAGAGCCTGGCTGACTTCTGGCAGCAAAAAGAATTCTCTCTCACCAAGACCAGGATTGGCAGTTCTCATCCTATCCTAAACTGACTTTTTGTGAGCTAGTGTTGAAGCTAAAAAAATGTAAAATCTGTGTCATACATGTATACAAAATGATTTTATCATTTTCTTTCTTCTTTTTTTATAAGTTTAAACCATGGCTACAGGTGGGTTATTAAAAACTGGTAAAAGATAGAAGAAATGGCTTGATGCATTGGTCTTTGGGATTGCTTCCTGGCATTGTCTGTACCGTTTGGCAACGTTGGCGGTGGGTGGGGTTTTGATGAATGCCAAACCCATTTGATTGCCCTAAATAATTAGCCTCTATAAGATCACTCACAGCTTCAGACACTCTGGATTGAATAACCTCAGCAATAAGAACCATATGAGCTGACTTAATGGCCTAAAATAGCTGCACCAGTTATCTGCAGGGCATATATTTTTTTGGGGAAAAAAGAAAACAGCTCATTTCTACCCAGATAACAGTCTTGCATTTGTGCCTGCTGTTGAATCATGCCTTGAGAACTTTCACTGGTATGTCACTTATAATAATCAACAATAATTACTTCCCATTGTTCCCACTTCCCAAAGAATAATAAGAAATCCACTTCTCCACTTTGTGTTTAACATTGTGGACTTTTTAAGAGTGAAGAACAAACAAATCTCTGGGCCTTTGATGTGAAATGGTCTATCTGTGGTTAGTAGGACAGCAGTACGGTTGACGTGATGCAGATGGCTTAGCGATTTTTGTATCCATATAATCAGCGCTCTTCTACACTGCTTAACTTGTTCCAGCCATATGGTTTATGACACCAGTAGTTGCGCACTTAGCTGGGGGTGAGGCAAGTCCAGCTGTTAGGCTTTTGCTTTAGATCAGGATATTTTTTGTGTACCACCAGCAAATTGTATCCAAACTAATTTAGTATTTTTATACCTAATCCAGAGCCAACCCAGGAGTAAAGCAGTAGCTTGCAATAATCATGTTATTTATGCATGTTTCGGGGGGAAGGATCATGGTGGGAGGATGCGATGAACTTGCATTGTCTCTCCATAAGGCTTACAGACTTATTAAGCTGTCAGTAATTTGAGAATACCACACACATGGCTAAACATACAATCAGCAGATGCAGTCAAACTTACGGTCTACAGATGTTTTTTTTCTGCTGTTGATTCATTCGAGCAAACTAATTAGCATTCGATTAACTGTTTGTTTAGTGAGCTTAGCCTGTCTAGAACTGGACCAGAATGTAGAGTCTAACTGATAAATTGGCTCTTTAATCAAATGGCTATTTTATTAGTTGTTGTAGTAAAAATTATATCCACAATAATCCCACCTTGGAAATTGAAAAGTAAAAACTCTGTGTAGATTATCATTTGATATTGACTATTAAACATCTTGCAACCTACAAACTGATAGCCTTGGTGGCAGTATTGATCATGTGACTGCGACTGTATGGTTCCCAGCTGTACAGGGCAACAACGCACACCTTTTAAAATGTCTGAGATTTGGTACAGCTTGTACACAGTTATGTAATGACGTAATTCCGCCCATCCCTTACAGCCACTAATGAAGTTTATCAAAGATATGAACACATCCACTAGGGACTCACTGGCAGATCTCTATCTACACTGCTTTCTCTCACGCACACACGCTCGTGCAGGAGAAAATACTGACAGCCAGGGTACATATGGAAGCAAAAAACCTATGTTGTTCTGGAAACAGTCCCACATCTGTGGAGCATTATGGTACTAATATGTGCGGGTCAAAATAAGCAACCTTCTTTTTCTTTTCCCCGATTGTGCCACTCTGTGGACCCGGGACTTTAAATTTTCCCTTCCTCTGGACTCCGGGGTCATTTCCTTTGTCTCACTGCACTAAACAACAGGGGGGAAAAGCTCAATTTTGTCTGTAATTTTAGTTGAGCCATTAAAAAAATTGTATTCGGACTGTAAAAAAAAAAATTAACCAACCAAAGAACTTTCGGTTGGTTGTCAACAAGTGGTGTGTATTGACTTTGTCGCAGACAAATTCACTCACGTGTCAGTAACTTTTACATCAGAGAGGTGGCAGTATTGTTCACAACAGTTTGGTTTTAAAACAAGAGTCCGGTATTCAAGTGCTGTGGCTCTATTGGCATATAAACAGAAGAGAGATTTCTCAGTTCCTAAGAAGGATGGTATAACATGAAGGGATAAGGCAAAAGTTAGTAAACAGCTAAATGAAGCTAGACACAAAAGGGGGAGTTAATTTAACTAGACTGTAAGAGAGACGAGGTCATGTCAAACAGCCATCTTTGTCATTTGATAACCTTTGACCTTTTTCATACATCACTTTATGCTACTGAAAGCAATCAACCTCGAGCTATGTGTAGACATTAGCTGAACAATAAAAGACTACTACGACAACAGAAAAAGCAGACCGTTTCACCTTTACCTAAAAACAAAATCATCATTCATTGTATGATGCTTTAAAAATTAACAATATTTATAATATGCTTCAAAGTAATTTTATTAACAAATTATAATTTGGATAATTTCCTAAATAAATAAAAGCTTCAATGTAAATTTTCTTACCTGATCTGAATTTGCTGCGAATTAATACCGAGTGTTCAGAGCCCAGCAGGGTCATTCTGGTCACAGTAAGGTTCCAGTGTCAGCACATTAACCGAGTAATTTGCTATTTTCAGTCCAGTTAGGAGGAAGTGTCAACAGTTTGGCCCTGAATTACTTAGCATAAAAGTGTCAGAAAACTGTACACACCTAAATGCTGAGCGTGAGACGACCGACGAGTGTCAAGCAGACAGAAGGTCTCTTAAAACTGGCTGCGGTTCCATGTATTAGTGGGGGCTCCACTCCATGAGAGAGAAACTGATAGGACTGTACTGCTGGGAGGGTCTTAAACCAGAGCGGAGAGTGCATGCTAAGCCCTCCTCCATCTCACCACAGAGTTCTCCCTCAGCACAGGACAGGGCTGCCCCTACTGTTGAGCAGCATGCGAACCCACCACAGGTGTCAATGCTGGGAATGAGGATGCTTTCTTACCTTAACTTAAAGTTCCTTTTAATGATTACATTTGCACATAAATGCATGCCATTCTCCCATCTGTGATATATTTTTACATTTAAAGTGTCTTAGATGTTACTAGGAAGATGGTAATACAACCCAAATGTCTTGATGTCAATGCGTCATAAAGAAATTTAAAGTGTCAGTGTTTATCTTATACTGAATCAAATAGAAATATTTGCAAACAAATTTCAGGAAATAAAGTTCAGGCCCCTTTGTAGTAGAAACATTTTAGATCTATAGTTTTATGCCATGCTAGAAACTAAAGGTTGATTCTACAGGGGAAAATATTATAGAGTATTATTGCATCTGCCAAATAATGTAAATGTAAATATGTTAAATCCTGATTAGCCTTTGGCACTTTGGAAAAGGGCATCTGCCAAAAAATGAAAATGTAAATTTTAAACTGTTGCCATGAAGTAAAAAATTAACCTTGCAGTCAAAAAACTTGGAAAGTGGAGCCTTAACCCCAACCCCACTGAACACTTAAGTTAGAACTTGAACACCCACTGCATCCCAGACTTCCTCAGCTGTCTAAACTGCTATTATGACTAAATAAAAAATGTTCCACAATCTGGTAAAATATTATTTTATAATACAGATTATAAAATATTAATAATTTTTTAAATAATCAAATGTTTATAATTTTGTCGATGGAGTATAACTACAACAAGAGCTTAATTGTGTAAACGAATGTAATCTTACTCATCTGTCCTTTTTATAATAGTACAGTGATGTCATTGCTGGGATCTGCTCACACTTCTGATTTCCTCACATCTCCTATTCAATGCTATTTTCCAGACTCTGCGCTGGCTCATGTTTTTAAAGCACTTTAGATTTTAAATGAATCCAAGAGCTTAAACTCGCTAATGGCACCCAAACAAACTGTCCACTCCCTCCGCCACGCGTAAAGCTTAGCGGTCCAATATACAAGCACAGTCAAATATTTACATTAGTACATCTCCAGTTGTAAGCTGACTTTTGGGGGGGGTGGTGCCTGGCCGCACACAGTTCCCCTCGACTGGAGCTTGGAAAGCTTAATTAGCAGGTGAAAGTGCTTAAAGGGAGGTTGTGGCAGCGGTAGAATCTCAGTATCCTTGTGAAATTCCTCAGAGGGTCACCAAGTCCTCTCCTAATCCCTCCCTTTAATTGGGCCTTGTGTCTCTAGAGGAGACATGTTTCATCTGAGCAGACTCTTCAAGGGCGTCTCAGTGCGACACCTCTGGACATGAATCACAACTTCGGGTTTATGATAAATGAGTGTTTACAATCAAATAGTATCTGTCTGAGCAGACACGCGCGTGTCATATAACAGAGATTGCAGCTATGTTATAGCTGTGGTGTAATATGGCTTCATGAACTCTGGAGTTAAGTGTTGCTTGGAAACCTGCAGTTAACACCATATTGAATTCATCAGTAATATTACCATCCTTTGTGATGTGTTTATTGGAACCCTGACAAGGTGTCTTTATATAAAAACCCTTTTCTTTTAAATAGGTTTATTATTTTTTATATTTTGGACACCCATTTTTTTTCGACAAGCTTGGTATAATATACGAACTAAAACATCATTTATTTATATTAATTAATTAATTTTACGTATCTATACATATTTTTTTGTTGTTTGTAAAATAATAGGACTTGGATTTACTTATGACGGCGAACAGACCCCCACCTGTTTCATGTACTGTGATCAATAGCTTTTTGTCGTACACTGTTCATCAACACACACTGGTTGATGTAATGTAACTGTCTCTGTCACCACTGATTTAACAGTCTGAAGGCAGAGCTGAGAGAATTTCTTAGCAGAGGAGTGGAGCTTGTCTTGCTTTTGGCTGTATCTCAGAACGCATCAGACAGACAGCGTCTCTCACAAGCAGACGGTCAGGAGAGGAGCCTGAGTGAAGCCAGCAGGGCTGAAGAGTATGAGACACAGAAAAAAAAGGAATAGAGAAAAAGAAGACATAGAAGGGACACACTTAGAATTGTGAGTTAGTGCTGCAAATGGAGTTCAAGTTGAAATGACACAGAAACTAAAATGAAAGAGTAATAAAGGTAAACGAAAGCCATGAGCATGGGCTGAAAATCCTGATGCATCAGAAACAGCTGGCTCTTATCTTTCGAAAACTCACTGGTCTCTGTTACAACATTGCTTTAATGACCGATCTCTGCTTACCGTCCTTTCAGCCTTTAAACAATGACTACGGCCACAGGTAAACACTCTCAAATGAAGCATCCAGAAAGTCCAAATCCTGAGAAAAAACAAAAGATCGAAAGATTTGTCCGCCTTTCGGGAATGTGCAGGAAACCTTTTTAGTTACTCATTTGTTTAGATTAGTTTTTCTGAACTTTTAAAAAAGTTATTGTTTTTTAAGTTCCTCTGGAGGTATTTGTATTGCTATTTTTTAAGGGCATGAACAAACCAACGCATTTAACATTTTTTATCTATATAATTTATTTATTATTATGAAGTAGCTCAAAATGAACATAGTGGAATAAAAATGTAGTAATAGTTTTCTATTTTCCGCTTTAAAAAGTCAAGTTGCAGGATTAATGAAAAAAAACCAAAAACAAACCAAAGATTAAACTGTAGAAGAAACAAGTTGGGAGAAATCATATAATGGGATATATCAGATAGCATTTTTAGAACTTTGCAAAAGGAAAGAAGCAAAGCTATGACCAAATATGAAATGAAAAAAGGATTTTATTTAACAAGTAAGGGATCACTGTTGCGGTGGTGTAGTGGTTAGCACAGTCACCTCACAACAACTCTGTGTGGCATTTGCATGATCTCCACATGCTTGCATGGGTTTTCTTCTGGTATTATGAACATTATGTTGGTTGGTGATTTAAAATTGCCCATGGGAGTAAGTGGGACTGTTACTGTTGAGCACAACAAGCTTTCGCATCACTTCATAATAATGCATACTGCCAGCTGTTAGTTAAATTGATATCAAACGTCAGACCACATGTTAAATATACTAAATCCCTGTGCTTGCATGCATTTTCTCTGGGTAGACCAGAAGCATGTACGTTAGTTTTGTTGGTTCATAATTCTAAATTTCCCATAGGTGTGTGTGTGTGTGGGGGGGGGGGGGTTGTCTACGTGTGGCTCTTTGATGAACTGAAGCCCTTTCCAGGGTGTACTTCTGCCTTTCACCCTATGTGCGCTGGGATAGGCTCCAGCAGACCTCTGTGACAAAGTTAAGGAATAAGCGGGTATAAAAGATGAATGAATAAAAATTTATTTCAATTTTCCCCAAGCTTAAATTGTGCAAAACCAACACACTAACACACAAAACCAACTACGCCCATTGATTTATTTAGTAGAAATAAGATGTTTTCTGTCAGGTAAGTAGGATCTGTGTTTCTTGTTTGATTTATTTGAAATAAGGGATGTTTGCGTATGTTTTGATCAAATGTCTCAGAACTACATGTAACACTCATCACTGTTTAGTCTAAGGGCTACTGTGTATGTTGAGCATGTTTGGTGTATAAGTCACTGTCATAGTCTCGTGAGCATAATGTGAGATATTTTGGCCCAGTTTTACAGTGTAGTCTGCACTGGATTCAAAGTTGCTGTATTGTGAAAATGTCAAAAAGATGTTGAGCAGTGAAACCCTGGTCACATTATGGGATTTTTTTTTCCTCCTCAGCTGCTCAGAAACAAACTACCTAAGTATAGGTAGATATTAAGGGCTTGCCGTGTTTGTGAGTTAAAATTGAGTTTTCATTTTATGTAATGTTTTCAATTAAAGCAGCTACCAGTGAAATAAATTATATGCAGTTCCTGCTCACATTTCTTTAGTAGGACAAATTATTTTTATTTATTTACTAAATAAATGTAATAACTGTTTTAAATAAATTTCTTTATTAAATATCTCAGGCGGCGCGGTGGCGCAGTAGTTAGCATGGTCGCCTCACAACAAGAAGGTCCCGGGTTCGAATCCTGGGCATGGGCTCTTTCTGTGCGGAGTTTGCACGTTCTTCCTGCGCTTGAGTGTGTTTCCTCTGGGCATTAGGTTGATTGGTGACTCTAAATTGCCTATAGAAAAGAATGTGAGTGCGTATGGTTGTGTGTGTGGCCCTGTGATTGACTGGCAATCTGTTCAGGGTGTGACCCCCTGCCTCTCTCCCTATGTGTGCTGGGCTAGGCTCCAGCAGACCTCCGTGACCCCGGAAAGTTCAAGAACAAGTGGGTATAGAAGATGAATAAATGAATATCTTAATTAAAACAGTAGTCTGTTAAGAAAGAGTTATATTTCAGGGTGACATTCAGCTTTTCTTAAATAAGATTATTATTTATTGAAATGCACTACATTAAATTGACTAATTTAAAAACCTGTCTAGTTTTCCAAGCCACTTTGCTTCATCATGTAACTATTTGCTGCATTTTTGGGGGGTTGAATCCAGCGAAGCCCCATCCCTACATGTTGATAATCATTTAGATGTAATTCACATTTTGCTAAATAAATTTTAGTTTCTAGAGGTAGTCCATATGCCTAATCCCACATTCTTATATACAGCCCTTCAACTTAAGGTGGCCCACTTTAACATAAACCTTCTAGTCTAACATTTATACTTGAATATTTCAGTCTTTAGTTATATCTCTGTGTTAACCAACCAGGCAGTAAAAGACATACCCCCCAGCATGCTTCCCAGGCATTAAAAAAGGATATCTCATGACGTAGGCTAATATTTGTCTCCACGTGTTAAGCACTAAACCAAATCCTTTCATGCTGTTCATCTAAAATGTGCTGTCAAGGAACACATTTCCCCTCCAGATGAAGAAAGATTGACTCTGTGGTTTTTGTTGGTGTAAGCTAGTTGGTTGTTCAACCACACATCATTATACACTTCGTGTTTGCTTAACAAAGATGAAGTGCATCTTATCTGGGTTTTTGCTGGATAACAGGAATTTATCTGAGTTCCCACAGGACTGTAAAAACCGTTTATTGGAAGTGTCTGTTAAGAATGGAAGATACTGCTGGTTCATGTTCAGCCTAAACATAAACATCATCTGAATTATGAAAGGATGTTGAATAGAAGTGACTTTAGTGCAGTGCGAAACCATATCCTCGTCACTCGACAGGGCAGCTTTGGTTCACCGCATTTGCAGTATTACTGTAGCAACTGATATATTCAGGAAAGATGTGTTTTTTTTACCAACTGAAAAGCAGAAAAAACTTTAAGGCAAATACTACAATTTTAACACCTATGAAAAAAAAAACATATGAGGCATAGGCAAGCTGCATTATTTAATTTAACATTTCAACAAAATAGTCAATTAAACAGCTCAAGTCAGTAGCGCTTGAGTACGAGCAAAGCTAAACTCAAAATTTAAAAAGATAAAAATAACCTTTATAGCCAAAGATTTGTGGACACATTACCCCTAACAATTTCTCCAGGCAGATTTGAGTCTAGAATGACTATAACTATCTAGTTCTATTACACTTTTAATGTAGAGATGCTTATTTTTATAGAGTGATTGATGGCTTAGCTCACGTAATATTCCATGCAGTTTGCTCAATTTTGTAAATCTTTTACTGCTAATTCAAGAACACTGCATCTTTTGGTTTGACCAGCGGTATGACATCCTAAAAGTAATGCAAGGATCTTATGTCATGCTTTTTATAATGTACCATATTTATTATGGATTTTGTTTTTATTGAGCCAGGAACACTTGCTTGTAAATGCTGACAAGCTGAGCTTTCTTTAGAAACATATCTTACAAAGATGTTCATTCTCTTATCTCATCTTGTCCTGCCTTGTCTCTGGGGCTACTTCTCATAGTCACCTGGTTTTATCTTTGAACATTCTACCTAATACTTTGAGCCATTAAAAATCTATTAATCTATTAAATAGGCCTACTGTACCAAAAGAATACGGCCATAGCAGTTTCCATTGGCAAAAAGAACATGCATGAAATGTAAAATATCTATTCACATTTACACCATTTGGTAAACGAACTAAAATTTATTTTATTTCAACAATTAGGCATTTGGCCCTCTGATGGACTGGCAGATCCCTGTAACCCTGAGTTAGGGAATAAGCGGGTATAGAAGATGAATAAATAAATTGAGTAGTTGGGGGTTAACAGCCTTGCTGAGTGAACCAGCGGTGGTAACCTGGTTGCTGGGAATTAAACTCACAAACTCACTCTCTCATTGCAACACTTCAACCACTCAGCTACCACCTTCCCAATTATGACATAATTAATTAATCTTCTATACCACTCTATCCTCTAATTTAGGGTCATTGGGGTCTGCTATCTTCTACCTATCCCAGCTCTCTAAACGGCAAACGAACAGTAGGGATACACCCTGGACAGGCCGACAGTCCATCACAGGGCCACATTCACACTCAAATTACATCATCACAATGGTGTTTTAAGTTTTTTACGTCAGACTGGATAGAGTCTAGAAAGAAATTTAGAATTATGTGCGTCATAAACAACAGACGGTGAGCTAACATTTCAAATAAACTTAGGATTATTTAAGACTTGTAATATTGTGTATTTTTTTCAATTAATGTCGAATAATAAAAACTACTACAAAAAAAACCTTGGAAACAAAAATACTTAGCATCTAAACTAATCTCAGCATTGTAAATAAACAAGATCTTGGAACGCGATAGAAAAGGACTGGTTTGTTTTGTGATTTTGTGAGCAAAAGAAGAGTTGGCTCAGCTTTAGGCACAATTACCGCAATATAGTCATAGTTACTGGATCGTCCACACAAGTGTATCGCTTTGAAGGAAAATGCATTCTGAGTGGAATACTCAAAAAAGAATCCTTATTTTAGACAGTCAGGTAGCCAAAAATCAAGTCTTAAAAACATTGCTAGGACACACCGGTTCCCAAAGTACACTTTGAGTAATTCCATTCACAAATTATGCACGATAAAATCTAATGACCAGATAAGTAATCTTTAATCCTTTGTCTTATTAGATTACAGACCCCTCTATGGACTGCCACCTTATCGTGGTGAGGGGGTTTGAGTACCCGAAGGACCCTAGGAGCTATGTTGCCGG
>JAOTQW010000041.1:10287432-10315338 GCA_026260075.1 Sisor rabdophorus | reverse complement strand
TGATTCGCTGTGGCGACCCCTAAATGGGAGCAGCCGAAAGGAGAAGAAGAAGTAGGTCAAAGATTATCTTAATTAAAATGATATTCAATACTAAAACATGCTGCAAAGGCAGGGGGTTTCGATACACACAGAGATACACACACACTACAGGTTATAGATACAGGCAGATGTTTTGTTACTGCTCATAACTATTAAATCATTTCACATTGTGTCAAATAAGCTGCATTATTTGTGACATTTTTAAAGCTGCAATAACATGTGTTAACAGGAGCTACCATGTTTTATAGACTTTCCTTTTATAGACTTGTTTAATAAGAAAAGAATCAAGTTTCACTGCTATAACAGCATTGCCTCAAAGTGCTTTACTCCTTAGTTAACATACTTTGCAAGATGTTTACATTAAATTACTTTTAGATATACAGCTTTTGGCAGACACCCTTGTCCAAAGCGACATTTTTTTTGTTTATGCAACTGAGCAATTGGGGGTTGGGGGCCTTGGTTACGGGCCCATCATGAAATCTGAAAATCTGTTGCTGGGAATTTGAACCCTTATTTTCCAGGCATCAGTCCAACATTTTAACCACTGAAAAAATTTATTCATTAGCTGTATTGAGATGTGGCTACATTTATTTTGTTTTTATAGTAGAATATTTAAATCTTTATTTTTTATAAAATTCTTTTAAAATTGTAAAATGTAGAAGAATGACACAATTGGTACTACTTATCATGGCTTGTTTCATTAAGAGGACGCACATCACCTTTGCATCATTCATTCATCTTCTATACCCGCTTTTCCCGGAACTTTCTGGGGTCACGGTGGTCTGCGGGAGCCTATCCCAGCGCACATGGGTGAGAGGCAGGGCAGATTGCCAGTCCATTGCAGGGCCATACACACACAACCACACACACTTACATTTACTTCTAAGGGCAATTTAGAATCACCAATCAACCTAATGCACATGTTTTTGGACTGTGGGAGGAAACCGGAGAACCCGGAAGTTCTGCCCAGAAAGACCCTGTGCCCGGGTTTCGAACCCAGGACCTTCTTATTGTGAGGCGACCGTGCTAACCACTGCGCCATTGCGCCACCCCTTCGCATCATAAGAATTCATAAATACTTACATCACCAAACTGATTCACTAGATGCATCGTACATTAGCCAGCTCAAACTATGTCATTACATACCGAGCGTATTACATGCAGTGGGTATTTATAGCACTGATTTAAGTGTTCTGTTTATCAGGAGTGTTCTGTGATTGGATCTTCAAGCCTGTGTAAGAGAGCGCTTTAAATGAAGCATTGAACCATTTTTCTTTCATTAAATCTAGACATTCTGGCTCATAGTGGTAATTTTTTTTTTTTTGGCTGTTACCTCTATACTTAATTAATCAAAAACATGGCTCTAAGGCATCAAATAGAGCCAGGCAGGTAAAATAAAGATGACATTGATTCACTCTTTGGTGAGGAAATTGTAAAAAGGGTTATATTGTTCTTTTATTGAATAATAAAGTCCCCTATTGTTTAGAGAATGTGTGCTGGCAGTGAGATGAATTAGGATTTGAAGTAATAAACTCTGCAAGTGTTGCACCAAAAGCATGTGGTATTATCTGGGATGTCTCTTGATGTGGAACCTGTTATGCATTAATGTTCTTTTTGTTTTCTTTAAACGAGTATGTTTTCCTACCTGGCTCACGCTGCCGCCGTTGTTCGGCACATTCCAGTGATCCTCTAATCATAACCAGGTGCTTTCTACTGAAATTAACATGTGGTTCTAACTTACCTCCTCTACACAATGACACATACCTGAGCGGCTAGTGCAAATAGCTTCGAATTAATTTAGTTTTTTCACATGTTCTGTGAAAGTTCCAAACTAAAAAGGTCAGAATGCAAATAAGTGATCTCACTTGTAATGCTAGCCTTTAGCTGATGTAAGAAAAAAACGCCAAAAGACCTTCCTGTTCGTTCTTGATGTCATCACTTATTAGATGTTTCTTTGTTTTAATCCTAACCACTCTTTTATGTAACTCTAAGCTTTAAACTAGGTTGAAATGGCACAACAAATATTCCTGCTCACATTCCGACCCTTTACACTTCCAGTTTGCAAATCCAGGAGACATCCTGGAAGTCTCAGTACTTATATGCCTTTCCGATTCGTTTTGATGTTCCCACTGAATAATTCAGTAAATTTTTAGGCCATAAAAGTCTACTTTAATTTAACTTACTTAACTTACTTTTTGTTACATTAGTTTCTTAATCCTTTTTATTTCTCATCAAATAAATATAAGACCTTTCTTTAAACAATCATACAATGAATGTAAGGGCAATATAGCTTGATTTATTATTGTATTATAGAGCGTAAGAAATTTTATATACTTAAAAAAGTACCCACTGGGCCAGGGTAAATAATTGTCAGTCAGAATATTATCCACAAATGGCGAAGACATGGGACAGTGGGAACCTCACCACAACAACATCCAAAGAGTGCAGGCCTTACTTGCCTCAATTAAGGTTAGTGTTCATAACTCCACCATAAGAAAGAAAAGAAAAACATGAAGGCTCATCTTAGTTTGGCCAAAAAACATTTTGTTGATCACTTTTGGAAAAATGCTGTAGACTGGCAAAACAATTTCTGTAGACTGGCGAAACAAAAGTCAAACTTTTTAATAGGTGGGTGTCCTATTAGGTCTGGCATAAAAGTAACAATGCATTTCCAAAGAACACCCTACCAACAGTAAAATATGGTGGTATTAGTGTGCTGGTAAAGGGACTGTTTTGCCATTTCAGGACCTGGCAGACTTGCTTTGATAAATGAAGCCATGAATTCTGCTGTCTACCAGAAAAATCTGAATTTCCAGCAATCTGTTAGTGACGTCAAGCTAAACTGAACTTGGATTCTGCAGCAGGACAATGATTCAAAACACAAGAAAAACAAAGTTATGACTTTAAGGAGGCCTAGTCCTGAATCTGTTTGAGATGCTGCAGCATGACCTTCAACGGCGGTTCATGCTCGAAACCCTTCAATGTGGCTAAATTACAACAATTCTGCAAAGATGAGTGGACCAAAATTCCTCCACAGCGCTGGGACAGACTCATTGCAAGTTATCAAAAACATTTGATTGAAGAAGTTTTTGCTAATGGTGGCAAACCATTAGGTTATTAGGTTTAGGAGGCAAACACTACACAGTGTAGTTTGCCCTCAATAATTAATACCTTTTAATAATTAAAACAAATTTAATCCACCCACCCACCCACACCTGGGAAAAGAAAGTTCATCAATTCTTGCTGTGCTGGATACTTCAGCTTTCTCTTTAAGCATATGAATTCACGCTTTGCTACATAACATGACTGTGTTTCAAAAGAACCATTTGGGCTGTTTTCGGGTCACTGTGGCCGAGGGCTTTTTTAATTGACTCTTGTACGCTTTGTTTAATATGCAGCTGTTAAAAAGACTGCTATAAATAGTGCTGCGTGTAATGAGCTCATGGCTTCACTCCTGAGAGACCACAGGATATTTTATAGCTGATGCTTCTTATCATCTGCTGTTGTAAGTGATGAATGAATGAAAAAGACTGTCTTCATAGTTTAATGTGAATGTCATTGCCAGAAAGTAAATATTGTTCCTTAGATGGTTGGAATGACATTACAGTAAGCTTGATGTTTATCCAGATGTGCTTTAAATATGGGGTGTGTCATTTATTTTCACAATTTGATAGTGATACATAATTTGAGAATACACCAGAGGTTAGTTATTTTTCATGTATTTTTTACATAATTTGCTTGATGTATACTCGTAAGGCATTTTTACATAATTATCTGCATGCAATAATATTTGTTGTTGGGTAATTTTATCTCTTACAGCTTGCTCTGGGTACTCCGGTTTTCTCCCACAGTCTAAAAACATGTACATTAGGTGGATTAGTGACTAAAAAATTGCCCGTAAGAATGAATGCGAGTGTAGTGTTTGTCTGTGTGGCCCTGCAATGAGCTGGCGATCTGTCCGGGCTGTACCCTTGCCTCTCGTTCAATGTGCACTAGGTTAACAGATCCCCGTGAACCAAGGGAAATAAGGGTGTTTAGAAGATGGATAAACAATTGTCCCTATCATTATAGGACCGTATATTAAAAAAGGATCATCAACTGATGCATTTTCATTTTTCTCAATGTAGAGATCCAGACAAAAATAAGTTAGACAACATCTACTGTAGCACCGTAATAATCTGACCTCAGCTAAATGATAGGCATGTTAGTAGTTTCCGCATTTATAGCTAGATAGCAAAAAGAGCATTAATCTCCTCTGTCGATTACTTTGTTCTGCTTGTTTCTTCCTACGCTTATACTAACGCTAATCCTGCCATACTTTATTTGGCTTTTAAAAGTGGCACCTCTTAACATGCTGTCTGAGGTGACTCTCCAACCACTGACATAATTGGTTTTCACTAGAAACCAGTAAGCTTTTAGGAATGGTTTAGGACCAGAATTTGAGCACCGGCTTTAGACTTTTTCCTGGTTAAAAAAAAGCATACTTGTGTATCTGCTTGAGCTTGATACAGATATTAGTGCATTACATTTGTTATTGAGTAGTGTTTAATTTACAGAACATTTATCTTGTGGATAGCTTTACAAAATCAAATTGTTTAAAATCCAATATTAATTTAATATAAATAAGCCTTACATTAAGTGAGGTGTAAATTATTAAGCAATTAAGATGTGTTGCATCAAATTATCAATAAAAAAAATTGGCAACACAGTGGCTTAGGCTTAGTTTGCACTTTTGCCTCACAGCAAATATGTCTGTGCATAGTTTGTCCAGGAACTCCAATTAAGTGAATGTGAGGAGAATATATGTGGTCCTGTGATGTACTTAAGACCTGTCGAATATCTGCTCTTCAGAGATCTGTGACCCCGAATTAAGGAATATGTGGGCATAGAGAATGAATGAAAAAAATAATTAAACAAATAAAAAAATAAATTTGTAAGCTGCGAGTTTTTAGTCAAATATTCTGTACTATTCAACAACCTTCAAGCATACGAAATAAAATAATTTGGTGGCAAATTAAAAATATGCTTAATATAATTAATTATTTAATAAAGTCCTATTAAAGACATTTCAGCAGTATCTTGATATAAAGCTGAAGATAATTAGAATTTATTCAAGATTTAAAAAGCTTATAGTGGATTTAAAGGCTTATATAAAATGACGTACAGCCATGAAGTGTAAAAGCAAGTGCTTTTGTTTCTATTAGCTGTGAATATTATTCAACTGTAAATTCCTTATGGTGAAACAGCTGCTTGGCTGTGGAAATAAATTTTTCGAAGCTGACCATGAAATCACCAATGTGCAGTCAACTGAACATATGCCATATGTGCTGCAACACATGTATTGTCTTATTTGTGCTTTTAAGATCATAACTTAATAATTTCAAGTAACATTCAACTCAAATCCAGCTCATTATCAATTTTAACACAAAATGTGTCCTTCAACAGTTTTCTTTTCATTTAAAAATGTAAAATGCTGTTTTTGTTTTCATTTCATTCATTTAATTCCAAAATGTTTATACATTTACAGTCATGAGGGTTAGGTACCAACCAAACAACTATTAACTAATCCTCATTACCAGGGCCCTTCAAAGCTCAAATCAAATGTTGGATGTACATCTAAGTAATTTCATGGTTCAACTGAAACTGCAGAACAACAGCAAGCATAATATTATACTGCGCATTCCACCTGTTCCTTAATGAGAAAATTTTGGACCTGAGATTTTGTTTTGATTTTCTTCTGCTGATTGTATCAGAAGTGTGCTTTGGCAAAGTAGCTCTACCTTCTTTTTTTTCCTTAGCTGATAAATGATGCGAGAATTTTTGGAGAAAGCAAAGCAGTTTTGGACCAGAAACTAAATTTAATGCAAGAGCCTGTGCAGGTATTGAGTACCAGGTCCAAACATGTATAAATGTTATCATAAATGAGAACAAAAGAACCACACAAGTCTTTTAACCCAATGGTTAAACAGCTACATTTGTAAAACATTTTATATGGATTTTGTCTTCATATAAAACTGCATGCTAATAACATATGCAATACATTTAAGCACATACATATATCCTGACCATAGAAAAATGTCTGTTCTATATAGTTTGGTTATGGAGGATTGGTAGCTCATTAGTTAAGGTGTTCTCAAGATTGTAATAAGATGATCTTATTACAGCTGTGCTTTTCCACAAACCTATTGTTTAAACCAGTTTTAAACACTTGGGTGTAATCTCTCACCCGCAGTCACCAAAATAGCCAGCATGCACTTCATATAAAGAAAGCCCAGGGCAAAAACTGCCTTTGCCAGGTTGTAAAGGCTGTTCATGGCAGGTGTTGGTCTCAATTTGTTTTGTCAGAGCCTCCCTCTTAACAATATTCCCTTTTAGGAGAGAATCGGGTAACAATTTCATTTGCATGAAATGGCAGTAAAACGAAGAGAAAAAGCTAAACCTATCAATTCCATGTGTAGGCCTTAACATTTATTAAACATAAATATTCGAATTCTTTGAGGTCTGTCTAGCTGCAATGACCAAATGTTTGTCAAACATTTTTCTACAATTAAATTTGTTCAAGTTGTTTGAAGTTGTTTTTATAGCTGTGTTTGTGTACTTATTGTAAGTTCAAATGTTTGTGGACACCTAACAATCATTAAAATTTGGTTGATATGATAATTCATTTATTTATCTTCTATATCAACTTATTCCTTAATTCTGTATAATGAGCCTGCTGAAGCCTATCGGCCAATTTAGAATCAACAGTCAACCTAACATACATGTTTTTGGACCATGGGAGGAAACCTGTAGGATATTAACCTCTCACAAAATCATGGAATTCAGACATTGCTTCTCTTTGCTGTTATAATATCCTTTAATTTTATGTTAAGGCTTTCCACTTTTGTAAACCATCCATTATGAGTTTTTTAAGACAGTTTTAAGAAGAGAATTTCAGAATGATGGTTTTGAGATCAGGCATGAAGACATTCAGACTTTAGGGTTAAGGTCAGAGCTCTGTGCAGGATGCTTTTTACTTCCAATTTGTCAGCTCACAATGTTTGGGTTTTTTAGAGTTTGTAAATGTAAATCTTAATACTAAAACATATACAGACAATGAAGACATGCATACACTTGCTATCTTTTTGGCAATAGTATAGGAAAAAAACACCAAATGTATGATTGGAAATATTCTTTACATCACCTGCGTAGGTGGACTTTGGCCGAACAATTATTAAAGCTAGACATTTTTGTCGAGATAAAAGGTTTTGATTATAATTTAAAATTATAGACGGTATAAAGTAAATGCCATCATCAATGCAAGAAACTTTTCTCTACTTTAGTTTACAGTGGCTTGACATTATGTTGACTGAATGATGCCATCATGTGGACTCTTTAAACACATCAGGCAATCAACACTGTTCACGCCTTGTTTAACGGCTTGCTCAAACATAACAACAAGTAGTCATTTGCTTAAGGTCAGCAGGTTGTTAAAAGCAGAGCTAAAATACAGAAAATAACCCAGATGAGATTATTTATACCATACATTTTTGTAATTGGTCCAGCAGTGTTGCTTAACCCTCCATGTAGTCCTATTTCTACAGCAAATCGCAGATTTGTTAACATTAGCTTCTCTAACAACAACCTATTTTTAAATCAAATCCATACAACGCATTAAGTGTACATTTTTAAAAGAAAACTCTAGTGTTTTTTTAGGTTTATCTATGCGTTAATAATGCTTGTGTTTTTTCAGTAAGCAGCTTTTTTATTTAGATTTCATTCAGCTGTTATATAATGAGTAAAGGCAATATGTTTCTTTAAAGTGATGTTCTACTGAAAGGTTGTTGTTCTGTTATTATGAAATGTACTATGCAGCCTAGCAGAGTTCCTCACCAAACTGTTACCACAATGTCTGAAGCAGACTGTTATCTCGAATATTTTTTTACGTTGTGAAATTACATTTTCTTTTAATGGAAAAGTGATAGAACTAGTACACCTGCTGGAACAAAACACTTCCCTCTGCAACTAAATCCTTTAGGAAAAGGATTTTGTCCTTCTCAACCCAAACATGTAACAGATGGGGTTAAGGGGTTGTTGGGAAGTGGTTAAGGGATTGGGCTGATAATTGCTGGATCAGAGTTTGATTCCCAGCAGCACCAAGTTGCCACTATTGGACTCCGAGGCCTTTGAGTCCATGGTCCTGTAGAAATGTTTCAGTTCATTTATTTGCATCATTCAGAACATTCTACATATGTTTACAATGACAATAAAACCATCTGGATACTTGATACCTTGAAACACTATAAAAATACACGTTTGGAGTTTAAAACTTTAGGGATGTGCACAGAACCCAATAAAAGAACCCAATAAAAAACATTTGGAATGAACTGGGACCTCGATTGCAACCAAGAACTGCTCACGCAACATTAATGTGTAATCTTCCCTCCACAAGCATCATTATTTAAAAGATTATTATAGATCCACTAACTAAAACACCTATTTGATGTGATCAGGGTTTGGCAATTCTTTTATCTGTATAAAATCATTTATATTTAACCACAATATTTACTTATTGTTTTTATTATAATATAAGTTTATAATGTGTTATCCAGATTTTTACACTGGACAATACTGGTGCAGAAAGAAGTTATGCTCTTAGAGCTACATTTTGTGGTTCAAGTCAATTTACTCTGCGATACAAGAAAAGTTCTTTTACCAGACAGTTTACATAACTGTAACCAGCGAGACTGTGACCGCAGGGGCCTTATCTTCAATTTACCTTGGGGTTTTCGAGTTCTGGCAGTAGCACAGCACTACATGGTCAAAGTCATGAGCTATTAGGCTCAATAGCAGAGCTAAAAATAATTTTAAGCAAAAAAAATTAAATGACATGAACATTAAACTTGTATTCATTCTTCTTTTGAGTTCGTTTCACTTAAGCACCTAAAATGACATCATAGAAAAGTCAGGGGGCTTTCAAGTGAAGTGGATAACACTGTATCACATTTACCGTTTGGTTAAGAGGCAAGACAGCAATAAGTCTAAAAAAAGTATGCGGGATTCTACAAATACTTTCAGCACCAACATTTTACAATTTGATAGGTGTTTAGTCAGTTGTGATTAAAATTAGTGCAGAATGCACATCAGATGGTAGAACTAAAAAGTAAAAGTTTTAACTGTTTGTGAGTAACTTGAAAAACAGTACAACTATTTACCTGAAGTGTTTGTTTGCAAAAGTTGGTTCCAAAATTTACTCAGTTATTCAGCTAAATAGAAACCTGCTATAAACAAACATTTCCTGTTGCTTTAATAACCTACCAAGGTAAACTATTATAGCAGTTAAAATAAATGTTAGTAGTCCTAGCTAACTCCCACCCGAACTACCTTTGAAATTATTCTTTTTTTTTATTTCTTTAAAGCCATTCATTTGAACCCACTCCAAAATTATTTCCTAAATCATCTCCCTGTTGACACTTCTGCACACAAAGAACTGGTAAAAAAATTAAAAAACAGCAAACAGAGTATGTTCCATGCTAATAGTTAGATCCATAATTCGATTAGGACATGTAGCAATCTTTTACACTAATTATGTAAATGATTCAGTTTAGTGTGCAACACGCTTTAAAAAATATATATATTTCTAAACTCCATCTATTGCTTTAAATAAATATGTAGCTTTTTTTGTACTCTAGCAACTGGCCTAAATGTAAAAAAGTTGGAAAATTTGGCTATACCCACTTTTTCCCATAATTAGGGTTCACGGGGTCTACTGAAGCCTATCCCAGTGCACGTAGGGTGAAGGTCAGGGGTACATCCTGGATGTGTTGCCAGTCCATCGCAGACACCTGTATATGATTCACTATATTGCCCAAAGTCAATGGTCATCTGACTTAGATTAATTATATTTTTCTAGATTTACTCTCCATTTTGCTGTTAGATTGTGGTCCACTATTTTATTCTATTAAAATGTTCCACTACTACCTGCTTTGGCTTCATTTAGCCACATAAGTTTTAGTAAGATCAGACACTAACATCAGGTAAGGAGGTCTGGAGTGTAGTTGGTGTTTTGGGGAAGGGGTGGCCTAGTGGTTAAGTTGTTGGACTGATATCATAAAGACCAGGGTTTGATTCCCAGCACCACCAAGCCACCACCAAGGCCCTTAACCCCCATTTGCTCAGTTGTAAGTCGCTCTGGATAAGGGCGTCTGCCAAATTCTGCAAATGTAAATGTAAATGTTTTAGTGGTGAGATCAGGACTTTGTGTTAAACACCTTAGTTTTGGAGTACTATTTAATCACAATACACCATGTCTTAATAGAGCACAGGGGTTTTGTGCTCAGGGTCATTGTCATGTTGGAACAGTGTTGAAGTTGCTTAGTTCCGGTGAGTAATAATGTATACTGACCTGATGGTCAGGTGACGACAAACACTTAGCAATATAGTATATGTAGAGTATATTGCCATTTTATATGCTTTCCTGTGGAAAAAAAAGGCAGAACTTATGTTGCTGAGACGGTATAATGTGTCTAATAGGGGCAATATAGTCATAAAATACTTTAGAAATGTTCCAAAATGCTTTCCCCAAAACGCAAAGTTTTCTTTCACACTTCAAAGGAAATGGTGATATTAAACCATCAGCTCCACGAATGCTTGTTCACAAAAAATACATATGACATTTTATAGACTCACTGTTGTGATTCAGTGTAATTTGTTAGACTCTCAATATATGATCCACTATGTGTCCTAACAATTTGTTGTTTAATACTAATATAAATTCTTTTTGATTGTAGTTAAATACAAAAATATTGTAAACACAATCTATTTATACATAAAACACTCAATGTTGACAATTTGCATTTATAGCATTTTTTTCAACCTGGCAAAAATACTAATATTTTTTCAACCCTGCAGAAATGACTAATATTTATCTATAAAAATGTTATATGTTATATATGTATATAACAAAACAGTTAAGGACCCAGCAGTGACAAGGAAATTAATCTTACAACATTCTCATCAACAAGCCAACAATTTACATTTACAGCATTTGGCAGACACCCTTGTCCAGAGTGATTTTACATTTATTCTGTCTATTCACCTTAACCACTAAGCCACCCCTACAACCACTAAACTACCATTTTCCATAATTCTTCATTCAAGTTGATTATGAATAACGGTTTCTGCCAAACAACAGAAATATGATTTACTTTGAATTGTACAAATTAATTTGATTTCCCAAACCACTATTACCTTTCCTTAATTTCTTTTAAGGTTGATAAAAATTTTAAGTATGGCATAGTTCTTAGCAGTTTACCTCACGGCAAGAGATCTAGGGCAAAGGGTTTTTTTTTCTGTGCGGAGGATTTGTGTGTGTAGTTATTCGTTTGTGTGCCCTGCGATGGACTGGGAACCTGTCCAGGGTGTACCCCTGCCTCTTGCCTTATGTGCTTTGGGATAGGCTCCAGCAGACCACTGTTACCTTGAGTTAGGCAATAAGCCGGTATGGAAGATGAATGAAAAATATTTCCGGGACATGCAGTGGCATAGTGGTTAGCGCAGTTTGCATGTTCTTTCTGTGCTTGCATTGAAGATCGAAGATAAGGCCCTTGCGGTCACAGTCTTGCTGGTTACAGTTATGTAAACTGTCTGGTTAAAAACATTTCTTGTACCGCAGAGTAAGTTGACTTGAACTACAAAATGTAGCTCTAAAATCATAACTTCTCTCTGCAGCAGTGTTGTCCAGTGTAAAATCTGGATGTAAGGATAACATATTATAAACTTATATTATATTAAAAATAATAAGTAAATATTTTGGGTAAATAAAAATTATGTTATACAGATAAAAGTATTGCCAAACCCTGATCACATCAAATAGGTGTTTTAATTGGTGGATCTATAATATTCTTTTAATAATGATTTATTAAACCCGGGTTTACTCTAGTTTTCTCCCACAGTCCCAAAACACGTGCATCGGGTTGATTGGTGATTTTTAAATTGGATTCACCAGGAAGTGAGTGTGTTTGGTGTGGCCCTGCAATCAACTGGTGACCTGTCTAGGGTGTACCCCTGCCTCAGGACCTATGTGCACTGAGATAAGCTCCAGCAGACCCCCGTGACCCTAGGCTAGGAAATAAGCAGGTATAGAAAGAAATGAATGAATGAATAAATATTCTACTCACTATTGTTGTTCTGCAGTTGTTCTGATGCTTTTGACAAGACCTGTCTGTTGGTGTTGGCCGTGCTTCTCGTGCCATTCTCAGCACTGGGTTTTGATTTCAACATCTTCTTCGACCCTAGTTTAACGCTGGAGTTCTGGTGTACTGGGTTTCTTGATCCTTTTTCAGCATTAGTGCTGCAGCTACCAATGCAATTGGAACTCCGTTGAGCGTTGTTGTTTGATGTGATCTTCAAACTGTGATTGGTACTGTTGTTGCATACGTTTCTGAAGCTCTGTTCCAGACTGGTGTTGCAGTTGGCATTGGTCCTACAGCCACTCTCAGTACTGGTACCAGAGTTCCTCTTGTTTCTGCAGGCCGGCCCAGCAGTGCTCCGGCTTTTTCCGAGCTTCCGCTTGCTGTTCTTTACTGCACTCATAGTCTCAGTCGTGTGTCTCTTGCTTTCAGATCACCCACAGTTTGTCTCCCTGCCAAAAACACACTCGTCAGGATACACCGTTCATGTTTAGCATAGTTGCAGTGGCAGTAGTTTTATTTTACATTCGCTTAAAAAAGGCATGACACCAAACTAAGTATCATATATTTACACTTTGTTGATTTTTATTAAAATCCACTTAAGCCAGAAGACATTTAGCAGCAACTCTGTGACTGTTTATTTATGAAGCATACGCTCACCTAAAGTCCACCAACATATTAGTCTGCTGGTGCACCAGTCAACCAAATTTGCCGAATTTACATAGTACAGACCTCACTAAGGCGTGCATTTCTGGATAGAACTACAAACACACATGCAGCACTCTGTAGCCTTCAGAGTTCTCTTTGTGCATCCCAGTGAAAAACGCAGCCGTCGTCTTGTCTTTTACAAGCCAAAACCTCTGCATGTACCACTAACCCGCATGGGGCACCACTAACATACATCTGTTTTCTTTAATAAGCTGTGTTTTGGAAGCCATGTACATGACTAAAAACATTATTTAACCCCCAAAATGTTATGACTTGTAAAAATATTTGCTCTATTAAAGCTTCTTTTGAATTTATGGTGCAGTTGCAAAACTGTATAACTATTATTTAAGATTATAAATTGTAAATTTATTAAAAGTTTAAATGTAAATTTACAGAAATGGGAATTTTAATTTTCACCTTTGTTTAACAAAAAAAGTCAAGTTGTTTTTATCTGATATAAAGTCTCACTTGTTAATAAATGTACTCATTATATAAAGAAATTGTAGGTCTTGTGAGTTTTATAGAATAAAAGTTTCCCTCATAAGGCAAATCCATCCATCCATCCATCCATCCATCCATCTATCCATCCATCTATTGTCTATACACGCTTGTTCCTAATCAGTGTCATGGAAAGCTGCTGGAGTTTATTCCATCCATCATTGTCATCTGACAAATTCTTTGTAACAAATAACACAATCACAAACAGTGTCCACATCAATTTTCTGCTAACATAATTACTTTAACAGTCATTTATGATGGAAACATTCAAAATGTTAAGGATTTACATACGAGAAAATGCTTTATATAAGGGCATCTGCAATACAAGAAAGATTTGTTCAACATTTGTTTCCACAGAAAGTCAATGGCCCTTTAAATATCTCTGAAGTTTCAGATCTTACCTTGATTTAAATTTTTTTATTTTTTGATGAGGTCTTAACTGATGGGCAGGTAATTAAACAACCTTTCTTAAACAAAATCTTTTATGCTATGTACGAGAGAGGCCTTCGAGTACACTGATTAAGTGTCCTGGATGCCAAAGCATGAACTATTAATAGCATCTGCAGCCAAGGTACGATGCCATTTGGATTATTGCAGCAGGAGAAGCATCTTCAAAGTCTGAGATTACATCTTTGACCATGCGATATATGCTCATTGTCGTAATTTGAGTGTTCATAAAGAACACTTTAGTGGAATTCGCAAGTATCGGTCGAACAGTATCCATAATGTCATCACTGTAAATTCTGCATACCGGCATTCGGGAACATGCAGATCTTAATGTCCAATTTGCTAGTTCTACAAGTCAGTATTATAAAAGAAGGGCAACTGATTTAATCACACTTTAACTTCCCAGGGTGGTCCACTCCAGGACGGACTAGTAAAAAGTAATTAGGTTTACAACAAAGCCGCTCCAAAAGGCTGTTGTCAGCAGGAGGCTGCTTTCTTTGATAAATTATTTTGGGGCAGCCGTATGTGCCGTGTTTTCTTTCCTACTGTCAGTTTTAATCATCTTCTATTTCTCTCACTTTGCACATTTTTTTTCTGTTTCTGACCACCAGTTGAGTTGAGCCATGGCCAAATTAATGGGAGGTTTTCAGTGCTTTCCTTATTTATGTTGGGGTCATTCCAGGACTTCCAGATTGACTTTAACAAGGAATTAACACCAGGAACATTTCATCAATTATTATATAACAATCCTAAACTGCTATGTGGTTCAACAGTAACAAGCAAAATTGCCCTAGTTTATACGAGAAAACGTCATAAATATTCTTTGTCAAGTTTTAAACATAAAACTGAGAATGGTTGACAAGAGGTTTAAAAGAAGACATTTTATTTAATGTAATAAACAAATGTCCTAGAAAAATAAAGGAACGAGTTGAAAGTGAACTTGATGACAGGTGATAATTAAGTGGAATGTAAGCGTAAAGTATTACTGGGTGACATCATTTAACAAATGAGGTGCAAATGCACAAATCAGACGTTTTATGAGCAGCCAAGGTGAAATGTGAACAAATGTTATGGTTTGTGTGTGATAAGTTCCAATAGTCATGCATCAGAAGTGGTGTTGTTTTAGCATTGACCACACAGTAAATAGACTTTGACGCAACAAAAAGGTGCCGGCACTAAAAAACAGCGGCCGTCGTCGGACAAGCTGTTAGTAAAAAAAAAATGAAATTAAAAAAAAAAATAGAATTTGGCACGATTTAAGGCTTTTGCCATTCTATAATAAACAATAGCATGCCTATATTAAAAATATTTACTTAATTCTCTAAAGTGACTTATGGCAACATTGGCTACTAAACAGAATGTCATGAGTGTTATGGCGTCAGGTGCCATAGACTGTATAAATATTCCCTGTACACTTGTTTATAGGAAAACCCCATCTGGTTTTGTCTAACAGAGGCAGACATACCGGTGACCCCCAGGATTTTCTAACGGAAAATATAACACAAGTGTTTGCTAATCTATGGCTTAGCTGAGCAATCAACAGCAGTCAAGTGACAGACAAGACAACATTTTAAAAGACTAAAGGTCAGACATTTTTTATCAGTAGTAAATAGTATGTAAACATCTAAAGTACGGTCTGAAGAAGAGCTGTTTCTCTTATCTGTGGTGTAAATTATCTGATTTCTTTGGCCTAACAAAACAATTTTGTTCATGAAGACTAAAAGTCTGTTTCAAGGTATCCAAACATGGTCAGAGAAAATCTGGGTAAATGAAACATAAAACATACTTGTATTTTTATATAAAGTCTTATTATTCTTTGTTTCTGTGTACTAAAGGTTCTGACCCCAAAACATGTAAACATCCTTGCATTGCTGACAGAATAGAGATAAAAACATCTCGAAATTGTCCACCATTGTGGAGAGTCATGTGATCAAGCACAACTTCAAAAATTCAGTTTCTATTTCCAAATTCTTGAATCAATTAAACAAAAAATAATTATGCAGAAAAATGTCAGTTTTATATTTAGCAAAGAATTTGTTTCCTTAGCCAACATGCATTTAAAAACACAGCTGAACTACTTGCACAGAATAACAATATTTAACATATTTAATAATCCCACATCCTTCAGAAAGAGTCACTGAACTTAGACACTTTATCAAATCCTGAGCATAAAAAAGGAATAAGTCTTTGTGCTTATGTTCAACAGAATTCCGTAGAGTAAAAACATGACGCGTGTCTGTGCAGAGATGCCAAGGGATAGTTTGGATAGTTTGATGAAGAATCCTACCATCTGTAGCTGAATTGTGATGCCAAAGAACAGGAATATATATTTGTTTAATATATCCCTTCCATATTATATTGTTTTATTTTAATAAATGTTTTATGTCTTCCACATTGAAATTACAACCTAAGTAAATTCTTTAAGCAAAATATAAACTTTTTTCTTCCTTTTCAGCATGACAGTGCTGATGTTGAAAAGCACCCCTAAATTAGCACATTGTTTTAAATTGAAGCATAAACTACACAAAAAGACTTATGTAAATGACTATTTTTTTGTGTAAACTATAGACATGTTTTGTACATCATTTACATAAAAATAAAGTAAATTATTTCTTACTACAGCTGCCTATCTGTTCTTGTGTCAATGTAATCATTTCCCTCATGTCATTTTTCTTACAATATCAGTAAGATCTTTTAAAGTAATGCTGTCACCAGATTTATAAGCTTTATTACCAAGCTATTCAGAGATATCAGCTATAGATGCACTGGATGCAATGATGCGACTGGGCGACACATTAAGCATTGACATCTTCCAGATCAACCTAACAAACTATCAGCTGCTTGTATAACAGCAAGGAGGTCCAGACCTCACACGTTTTGGGATTTTTTTGCCACATCTTCTGCATACCTACTTACGTACCCGTCTGTCTGTCTATCTATCTTTGCCAGCAGTTTGATTTTTATTCACAAGACATGGTATAAATATTATATAATGAACATTTAAATGTTGAAACAAGCAGTCAATGTTTAATTCTTCATGAAGTATAAAAAAAAGCAAATGAAATTGCTTGTACTTTGCAAAATACTCTATATTTTGAGTATTGTGTATTATCTAAGTAAAATCTGCCAGGATTTCAGAGAGTTTTATTACTACCAGTTTCTCCACTCACTAAAATCATCTGGTTTAAAAAAATATATGCTTTGTACACTTAAGCAGTGAAATGCCGCTCTCCATCACTGCAATGCAAATGCTGCAATTGTATGCGGTTTTTTTTAGCATATCCATTGGTGAGAAAATGACTTCCAGCTCTTCAGCATGTAATGAGAATAATGTAAGTGCTGAGGGGCAATTAGTCTAAGAAGGCGCCTCAACAACGTTGTAAAGGCCATTTCATCGAACACATCAAGCTTGGTATGTTTGTCCTCAATTTAATATTTATTTTTTCAAAAACACTGAAGTGTGTTCTGTTTTTCTTGCTGTGTGGTGAGAGCTACATGAGTTACTCCTTTTGGCCATGGCCCCTGCGAACTTGTGCAGCACACTGTGTATTAAACACTCATATTCATCTTCAACTATAAGGATTTCAGAACTAAGTGCACTTCCCCATTTCCAGCACACAGTTTCATTAAAAAGGTGTGTAGCCTCAAATACAGCATCTTGTTTTCTATTAACCTTTTATGTATTGATGATTTTTTTACTTTTCTGTTATTTGGTAGTTTACGAGTGGGCGGCGTAGTGGTTAGCACGGTCGCTTCACAACAAGAAGGTCCTGGGTTCGAAATCCTGTGCATGGGGTCTTTCTGTGCGCAGTTTGCATTCTCTGCAAACTTTAGGTTAATTGATGACTCTGAATTGCCCATAGGTGTAGGTGTGTGTGTATGTGTGTGTGTATGTGTGTGTGTGTGTGTGTGTGTGCGCACGCGCTCGGGTCTTTTCCAAAATTGTAAAGTTGGGTCCCTTAGACCCAAAAAACACAAAGTTTAATGTATATTGCTGCTCTGATTCTCTGCTACTTTTAACCTGAAGTCTTCATCACCAGATTCCAGTGTCTACCAATCATCCTGGTACACTATGGGGCCCAGTCCATTGCCATGAATAACACTGTGTGTTTAACTTAGAAAATTAAAGAGAAGCTGTGTAATCTAAATACATAAGGTAATATAAATACAAAGAAACCATATAATCTCCAGCAAGGCTGACAGGCACCATGGGGGCCTATGTATGTGCGTATGTGCGTGACATTTTTGCCGATGCTCCCTGGTTCAGCTCTAGCTTCCCAGGCTGGCACAGGCTGTGTTTAAAAAGCACCCCAGAAAGTTTACAGTGGGTGTACTTCTCTTCAGGTTTGTGTGACAATCTTTTACGCACCATACATGTCACGAGCAAAACACAAGGGACCTCCCTGGAATTTTTCAAATGAATTTCCATTCATCCACTTTTTCATGTTTGGTGTGCTACGTTATTCCTTAGCTCTTATTTGATTGGCCTTAAAAGCAAATCAGATTGCTGTGGAACAGCTGCTGGCTTCAGCAAATCATGTTTTAAAGATTTCTGTTCTCTGTATTGCTTTTATTTGGAACCGAACAATTCATAATAGATGTAAATTATTAAAATCAATAGTAATGTTTTCCAGTGGCGGATTGTCCCGTCTTAAAACAGGAAGTGCACAATCTACCTCTATAAAAAAGTCGTTTCGAGTCAGAGCAGGATTTGACAGAGTACACCTGCAGAGACTTGAACAAATCTAAACACCTAAAACATTTTTTTTTAACATGGAAGAGCTGATGGTGAGGTTGTGGATATTATCTCTGCCAAAGAGGAAAAAACATAATACAGTTTTTATGAATGTGATAAACTGGCAACCTGTCCAGGGTGTACCCCTGCATCCTGACCTATATGCACTGTGATAGGCTACAGCAAACCCCTGTGACCCCAAGCTAGGAAATAAGTGGGAATAGATGATTGAATGAATGATTGCATTGATTACTTTGATTATTTTCAAACAAATTTTATGTGTTGGTGGGTTTATTCCCGGTTCTCCTTTTTCCCCCCACAGTCCAGTATCATGTACATTAGGTTAGTTGGTGTGTGTGTGTGTGTGTGTGATTGTTTGTCTGTGTGGCCCTGCGATGGATTGACGACCTGTCCTGGGTGTAGCCCTGCCTTTCGTTCTATGTGCACTGGCATAGGCTCCAGTATGACCAAGAATTAGGGTATTGAAGCTGGTGTAGACGATGAATTAATTAATATTATAGCACAAAATTGTGTTTCTGTCCAAATCATTGAGTTAAATTTTATAGCACAGCCACCAAAAAATCAAACTTCATAACAAAAAGAAATCTTATTTAAAAATCAACAACTTTATATTACATTTTGTGCAATATTATGTACAAAATTAGGTAGTACGGTGGTGTAGTGGTTAGCACGTTCCCGGGTCTTTCTGTGCAAAGTTTGCATGTTCTTCCCACGCTTGCATGGGTTTCCTCTGGGTATCCTACCACAGTCCAAACATTCATGTGCATTTGGTTAATTGGCGATTCTAATGTGCCCATAGGAGTAAGTGTGAGTGCGCATAGTTGTTCGTTTGTGTGGCCCTGCAATAGGCTGGCCACTTGTTCAGGGCATAGCCCTATGTGCACTGGGATAGGCTCCAGCAGACCTCTGTGACAGTAAGTTAAAGAATAATTTTATATAGAAGATATAAATAATGTATATAAATGTACAAAATGAATATTATTGTTAATTACTATATTAGGTTTTTTTAATACTGAGCTGTAACAATATTTGTAAACTTTTTTGCATATTTGAGTAACTGTATAATTTTATAGTTTAAAATCCTTTTAAATTTTATCTATGCTGAAAAGTTATGGAGGATAAATTTGGATAGTATCATAACAGCTATTAGTCTGTTAAAGTGACCTTTCTTCAAGATAATATTCAATTCCCTTTGTAGGACAGTGATAAATATTCCACTACAAAGAGCTGTAAGCATGTGACTCATGTTCATCCACCGTCTGTGAGTCATTGAGTTTTTCATACGCTATGTCTGACTGGTGAAGTAATTTAACTTCACTTCTAATGTACTTGAATGTGCAGACTGGAATAGCTGTAGAAAACGGCAGCAGCGTGATCGTAATGTCCAGTGGCACTGAAAATGATTCCAGTTTATTTCTGTCTTAAAGGCGTTTTTTTTCTGTGTATTTGTTTAAAATCTCTCCAGCATGACCTCAGCTCTCAACCGATTACTACACTGTTGTTCTAGTAAAGTGTCAGTAACAAGCCCTTAGCTTAAATAAAAAATTCCTTTTGTCAGTTAATTTATTTAGTAAGTGTAGTGTGCAAGACAGGTATGTGAGGCTGGTAGCATGTCTGAATAGGACAGAGTTCCAGGAGGATTTACTCCCTTTGCCCCTAATTCTGATGTTTGCATATGATGTACCGTTTACCCCAAGAATTCACCAAACCGATTTGCCTAATCGAATATAGTGTAAGGCAAACAGCAGCTAAAGAAACTTCAAGTAGTTTAGCAGGAAAAAAACTTGATTTGGTTAAATTGCACTTCATTAACATCAACCAAAAACATTATTCTTCTTTTCAGTACTACAATATCTTTTTATTTCTTAATTCAGGGTCTGAGGGGTCTACTGGAATCTATACCAGAACTCTGAAGGGCAAAAGCCAGTCCATCCAGGACAACACTAACATTTACTCCTATAGGCAATTTAAGTACATATTTTTGAACTGTGGAAGGAAACCAGAGTAAAACTTATGCAATTAAGGGGAGAATATGCAAAGGTTTGGAATTTGAACACTTGTGGTAAAGCGCATTAATACCACTAAGCCACCATGCTGCCCTGCTTATATATTATTGAGCCAAAGTAGCAATTTACAGAGGGAAAATAAACATTTGCACTGCTTTTAATATTTTATATATAATTTTATATGTCTATTTATTTATCTTCTATACCTGCACAGTCCCTAATTTGGGGTACGGAGGTCTGCTGGAGCCTATCCCAGAGCACATAGGGCGAGAGGCAGGGATACATCCTGGTCAAGTTGCCAGTCTATCACAGGGCCACATACAGACAACCACACACTCACATTCACTCTTATGGGCGATTTAGAGTCACCAATCAACTGAATGTACATATTTTCTGACTGTGGGAGGAAGCCTGAGTACCTGAACTCCACCCATGAAAACCTTGTGCCTGGGAATGAAACCCATCTTGTTGTGAGGCAACCATGCTAACCCCTAAGCCACCGTACCGCCCTTATTTAATTTCACATTATATAAAAAAGTTACTAGGTAACAGATTAGGAACCTATGTCTAACAACAATCAAAACAGTTAATTACATTTTTTTTACAGTATTGGCTGAAATTGTGTGTGTGTGTGTGTGTGTGTGAGGGAGAGAGGGAGAGAGACTTTGTGCATGTTTTTGACATAGTTGTATGCACTTCTCACAAGGAAGGTAATTAGCTGAAAGAAGCATAACTGAGGAACAGCATGCTGCCGATGACCTTTTACAAGCGGTGAAAATGGAAAAGCACAGACACCAATCTGATTCACGGCAGCGCATTCCTACAGACAAACATCTCTATGACACAATACAGGAGTGCATTTCTAAAGACTTTAGCTAGGCCTTTGACGAGGAACATGGTTGGAAACATCGGACATTCCCTGTGTAAATATCAACAACTTTCATAAACAACTGCAACATGAACAAAGATGTGTCTGTCTGTCTATCTATCTATCTATCTATCTATCCCTTTCATTCATCCACATATCCATCCCTTTCTTCATCTATCCATCTATTCATCAAATTTTCAAAGCCTTGCATCAATGCTGCCATTAATAAACATCCGCTCAAGACAATTTTCTTGAATGCAAATTCACAGTACCTGCTAATAAAGATAGGAGTCCGAGGAATGCAGTGTGTACGAGTTTTTATGCTATAGATAACTATTATTTGGTACTTGCTGAAGTATCATTTTATTTGTTTTACACTTCACAAATTCTGAATTCTGATATCCATATTTGAGTTTGTTTGGAATTCCTGTGCATGGTATCTTATAAAATTAATTGAGTAAATCTGAGAAGGACTCATTTTTTTATAAAACTGTAAAAGGGAATCTTTTTTGTTAGCTATTAACTATTCTTTTTTCATTATACATTTCATTTTCTCTGATTGTTGGTGGAATGTTTTGCTTGTGTGCTGATAGACTTCACTGAGCTTTGAAGGGTCATACTCATGATAATTTGAGTATGTTGTTTCAAGTGTATCATACCGACAGAATAGAGCGGTCCTCCTTTCCAAAGGATTTATAAATGTAAATTCAGAAAAAGACCAAATGCTTCAGTACTAATATGGTCAGTTTGTGTTTGTCTAATTGGCAAAAGGCTGTGATTAGTAAACAGTAAAAAATGTGGCATTCCACTAAAGAACTGGCAAGTCACAGGTCATGGTCATTTTAAACTGTTTACCTCTGTATAAGTGCACTAAGCCAAGATTATTCTGCATCCCAAAAGCAAGCCAATTAACTCCACATCAACACTTGCTAAAATTGTACTGCCTTATATGCTCACAGCCTTATAGATTTCTGTATTCTTTTAGGCTTATCTTTCCATCAAAGTTAAATAAATACAGAACACAAAGTCCGTGAGTGACCCAGGAACACAACTTCAATGGTATTTTGTGGATGTGTGAAGTTACAGATACACAGGCTCAATAAAATACTGCTGTCACGCATGTTTAACCTTCTCTGCGTGAAAATAAAAGAACACTGACGTTTTCAGAGTCATCTTATCTGTCCTAGTCTTCTTGCTTGATTTGTGCTGAACCTCCAACACAAGCATAGCTCTCGCCAGTGGAATTCAGTCAGACTCAGAGTCTCTGGGGATTTAGCACCCTAGAACCTATTACAGCTTTGAGGAGCTGGAGTTCTGCATGTCAGAATAAGGACAAAGTGCTCTGAAAAACAACTAACACAGTAGAGACTTTGGCAAACACAGCACAATACAAGTTAGTTTAGTTTAGCTAAGAATTAAGAATGATGCATTATCTAGTAACGTTCTCAGGGAATCACCCCATTCTCCAATTTTTTTATGCTAGACTATCAATAGTCTAAAAATAAATACAAAAGGTCCATAATGCATAATTTATTTCATATTAAGTAATTGAATGTTGACCGGGTTGCCAAATGTGTGATTTTCTTGCAGCGGTTGTTACAATTTTCTTTCCCAAACTGTTAAAAGCTACAAGGTTGTCATTATACTGTAGTAATAATAGAATATAATAAAGCAGATGCCTCTGTTTGTACCATAAACATCACAGCATACACAAATACATTAAATATTTTTTTAGATTAGCAAGATAGGGTCAGATCAAAGAGAGTTTGCTTAAGAACCAACTTGAGCAAAAACCAAAAATGATCTTTACCTGAAATAGGTAGAACACAATTCCAACATGGCAATTAATAATAGTCATGTGACCTGGCAGGCAATACATAGCAGCTTACACTGGGATTTCTGTCGAAACGCAGCTCAAGTTTTCAGCTATAAATATATTGATCACCTACTATTAGTAAACACTCGAGCATACTGGACCCAGGTGAGAACATTTTCACCAATTTAGATGAAAAGTGCTATACTGCATAAACAGAAAATGAGCAAAATACCAAGAGTGGTATCATTGAATATAAAAATTGGCACCACAAACATACTCTTTACACACTTCTTTCAAATATACTAATTTAAGAAGTGTGGTATTGTCTCAGAGCGGTGTGGTACCATTTTGCTTAGCACGGTCACCTCACAGGTTCTGGGCAAGAGGTCTTTCTGTGCAGAGTTTGCATATTCTTCCTGCACTTGAGTGGGTTTACTATGGATTCTCTGGTTTCCTCCCACAGTCCAAAAATATGTACATTAGATTGATTGGTGATTTAAGTGTGTATGTGTGTATGGTTGTTTGTCTGTTTGTGGCTCGATGGACTGGTGACCTTACCAGGGTGTAACTTTGCCTCTCACCATATGTGCGCTGGGATATGCTCCAGCAGAACCCCTGTGACCCCAAGTTAGGAATAAGAGGATATGGAAGATGACTGCATGACTGAATGAATGAACGGTATTGTCTTAATGAAACACTTTTTTTTATGTTTATGGCAAATTGCATTAAATATGTAACATGCAACCATTAACAGAATACAGTCATTTTTTTAAATTAAAAATGTATAAAAATGTATAAGTGCCTTATTCTAGTAGCTTAAGTGTGCTTCTTTTTGTGGGAGTTGTTTGGCTACAAACATTCAGTATGTAGTCTAATTGGCTTTGTTTTTGTTGGCATACACTTCCTAATAAACTTTGGTAAACCATTTACAAAAAGTATTTCTTCCAACAAGTATTTACCATTAACTATAAATCAGTCTTGCATATATAAAAAGTGGTAACATTGTATCGTATTAGTCATGCGGCTTGAAGTGCTGAAAAACAGCAGACACTTTTATTATTCCGTACTGTTCTTTTACAGCTGAGCTATTCTTCAGTTTGAAGGTAAGTAGTTGATTTAGCACCACTTGTAAAACATTGCTTCCTTATAAGCATACAGCCTTATAGATTTCTGTATTCTTGATATCATACAGATTTTGTGATTTCATAAATGAATTTATTTCTTAACAGCTTCAGAAACAATATAATGAGTAAAAACCGTATCTTAAGCCAATACAATGCACTGCTGTTTCCAAAAACTTCCAAAAATTATAGAAATTCCAAAATTTCCACACTTATTGCTAATTGGTTTCAGCGAGTATTGCATTTTAATGAGTGAAATAAGTATTTGCAAAACACAACTTAGTCAAGCTGACATTCAGATGTTCTGATGTATCTTGTTCTTCTTTCACTTACATCTCAGAAGCAAATTTGTTCAACTCCTTTTCGCAGATCCTTGGTAACTCAAAACCTATGTTGCTTTCGCCATGTTTTTTGGGTCATTGTCATGCTGCAATACTTTTTTTTCTTTTTTCTTCACTGTACACTTCACTGAGTCTGTAAGAACATACATAATAATTTGATTAATTTTATTCCATATATTTTATATATAACATTGTTCTTTATGGAACAACCAGTCCTTATATTAAAACAACCTGGGTAATCATATGCAGGCCCACTTGTACCACCAATAACTTGGACATGTTCTGGCATTGACAGACTTCAACTGGACGTCTGTAATTTCTTCTAGCACCTGGCAGCAAAAAGTTAGCAGCAGATCCTTTAGGTCTTTCAAATTGTAAAGTAAGTCCGGCATTGGAACTATCTGTTCAGGCTGATTTGCCGCCTTGTTGTTATTATTATTACGCATTCTGGTGTCATCTGTTTCCTAGGTAAGAGTTGCACACACACACAATTTTTGACTTGTAACCATAGGTCACATTTTATTGGCTCATGGTTTAGTTCTGATGCCCACTAGCAATTGCAAGCAGATGAGTTTGTCTAGTCTCTGGCTACACAGCCTCATGCACAGCTAAGAAACAAACTGATCTATGTCGGTTGCCACTGTTGTCAGTGGTTTTGTTATAACTGATGTGTCTGATAACAGCTTATAACTAATGTAGGGTGATATTAAATATAGCATTAAATAGCATTGTAAAATTTCACTAGCAACTCAAGACTTTTTGGTCCCACTGTATTCAATGTATAGTCTTGTCAGATCTGGCCAAGCGTGCATCTGACTTATATGTAAGGCAACCATTTGTTTATTCCTAATCAAGCGAAAAGTAGAGGCACAACCTGGAAAGGTTGCCAGTCCATTGCAGGGCCACATACAGACAAGTAACCCCATACACACTTATAAATCAAGTCAATAAATTATTTTAAGTTTTACGTCATTCAATTTGATAATCCTCAAATATGTCATGGTGCCTTGTTGCATTATAAATATATATTTGAATAATGTTTACTTTTTTATTTTATATGTCTACTTATTTTCATGAGGCCTGAAATAAAGGTGAAGATTTAAACTGTACACCCTTTTAACACAAATCAGTATTCATGCAACACCTGATACAGCACTGCACAATATCAGCTCAAATCTACTACAAATGAAGCCAGGCCTTTTGTGTGGCCTAGGAAGGGTTTACACAGGGCACATAATTTACACAAACGTGAGACACAGAAGGATCATTATGTTCAGCTGGATCACTTCTGGCAAACTTGTAAAATGAGATGGGGTGCATTTTACAGCCTTTCTGTAGCACGAGCTAAAAGGCCAGCTTATGACCACTCCACACACTGATTTATTTCTTTATTCCACATTCAACAAACACACTAGGTGACAGCTGGCCTACGATGTCTGTCTGAAATCTCCTATTAAAGTCTGTTTTAGTTAAAAGTTTAATTTATGTACACCACCTTTCAGAACTATTCTTTACTGTGTAGCCGAGTCATTATAACCTTTTTTATGAAACAACATGCTTAAAGGGAGCTTTTTTAATAGACATGTTAACGTCTTCTTTGACTTTTTTATTTTAACTTTTATTATAACTTTTTCATTTGAAATTAAGGTTATTGTGCAAATTCTTGGAAGCTGTATGAAGCATTCTGTAAACATAAAGGTTTTGGTTGCGTTTGCTTTGAACCTATGTCTTTGCTTATGCTAGGAGGGGTCAGCAGGGCTTAACATATGCCTTCATAATGCTGGATTATTTGTGCTTTGGTCTAATGAATCCAATAAGGCCTTGTATTATCTTCTGAAAGACTGTATGCTCAGGGATATGGGACACTGACTGCAGAATATAGCTATTTTTGCCAGAGTGAAATCTTTGTCATTCATTTTCTTAGATTCGGCAGAACTAAACTAACACAATTACTATAAATTTGGCACAAGCATGACGCTATTTCAAAATAAAGATTAATCACAGTGCTGGCTTGGTTGCAGATGCGATAATGTGGTACATCTGTATTTGATAAAAAAAGTGCTCTGGAATATTCCAGAAGCTTTTAAACAACTGCATGATTACTAAACCTAAACAAAAAACTAAATTTTATTTCCCAAATTACATCTTACTTAAATGACACTGATAAGACAATTACAATAAGATCAATTTGTAATGATGTGATTTTTATTTTGCAGAATGTAAAATTGTGCTCTGAGCTTTTACAAGTCAAAAATATATAAATGTTTCTACTGGACTGAGTAACATTGTCAAAGCAGCTATTTTAGTCTGTCTTGACAACCCAAGCACTTACTATACAGGTCACAAGACACATATTTCATGTTTTTAAAGCCAACGCTGTAACGTTTCTCTGACTTAAAAATTAGGGCCATGCTCATTTAATGCCTTCTAAAACCCCTTAAATCTGAGGAAAGACAGCATCAGTGAGGTCATCATACATCATGATGTCATATCTTTAAAAAATCGACTTATCCTGCTGCTCTATTGGCTCTAGAGTGTACATGGTGAATGTGATTTTAACGCATGTCTCACTTGCAGGTTAAAGAAAAATGTAAGACTTGTATTCTAATACATGGGATAATTGCTAGATATGGGAACAGGGACATCCTCCTCCTGCTTGGATCAGATGCCAATTTTTAATCACTCTATTACTTATTCTGGAACTTGTGGAAAGTTTATTTCCTAAATTTAACAACTGAGTAGTTGGCAGACATGTATTTCATAACACTAAATCCTTATTGGAATCCTTTCTTTTAGTAAAAGAGCATTCAGGCTTGCTGTGGATTTCAGGCTTATCCCTAAACACTGGGTACACGAAAAGAGTACATTCTGTGCACATTCACACTTAATTTTTTAATCTAGCCCTTCCATCATTGAGTTATTAAACCCTGCACTATAACATGCTAGATTTGGGGTTCAAATTCCATTTTTGTATTTGTTACATATATGGGTATTTACTGTACAACATATAGTAATTATTATTATTTTTTTTTTTTGCAAAGTCCATCTTGGAAGCTTAGCTTTAGTGTAGGGTCCCTGAGCAGGAAGGGTTCTCTTGCTCAAAGACAGTGGTGCACTAATTTGTAAAATATATATA
>JAOTQW010000041.1:10273802-10284793 GCA_026260075.1 Sisor rabdophorus | reverse complement strand
GTGATTCGCTGTGGCGACCCCTAAATGGGAGCAGCCGAAAGGAGAAGAAGAATTAGAAATAACTACATTGCCCCTTCAGAAATATCACCCCCTGGATTTAACTAAGCGAATAGGTAAAAGCCTTCCATTGTATAATTACTGCAAGAATGATATCAACTTGACATCTTGTTAGCAGACACAGGATATTTATACATTCTAAATCCATTTATTCCTGAAATCGGGGTCATAGGGGTCTGCTGGAGCCTATTCCAATGCACATGGGGCAAGAGGCAGGGGTACACCCTGTCTGGACATGGACAGGTTGCTAGTCCATTGCAGGGCCACACTTGGACAGTCAACCACATTCACTCCTATAGGCAATGTTGAATAACCAATCGACCGAATGTACATGTTTTCAAACTTTGGGAGAAAGCCAGAGTACTCGAAGTTAACCCACGCAAGTGTGGGTAGAATATCTGCACAGAAAGGCTGGGAATCAAACCCCGAACATATCTGCTGTGAGGCGAAATGCTAATTGCTTATGCCAATGGTGCCGCCCTTCAAAGGGGAAAATTATTTACATTTTTTATATGAATACTGATTTTTTTGATTCAATTCGAAATAGACAAATATATTCATACATTTGTTAAACCTTTTTTGTCTCTGTAGAAATATTTTAATATTAATGACAGACAATCCCTGTCTCTCTATCATAAGCTTAACGAGACCCTTTTTATACGAATGAACATACGAATGGCTACATTTCCTTTGTGCTAGTAATTGGCCCACAGTGATTGCTGTTCTAGACAAACCGAGTGAAAACAGCATCCAGGTCAGTCTCTGCTGTCAGACTCTGGCCATTTCTGTTGCACCCCAGAGGTCAAAGCAAGACACAGGGCTGCATGGACCGCCAAGAAATGCAGGGGAGGCTTTCTTCCTCTGATCCTGAGTAGGAACACACTTTCTAGCTTTCTTCAGCAAGGCTCAGAGACAAACAAGGATGCATTTTGTACTCAAATTATCGCTTAGTATTCAGGGCCAAATAGAATTTTGGGGTCAGATGCTGGAAGTCTAGCTTTTTGTCTAGCGCCATAATTATGACTTGATGAGCCGTTGCTGGAGATTTGTCACTGTCTTTATTAGTAACAACTTGATTCAAAGTAGTTTGTAGCCGTTTCCAGCTTTTCTGAGTGCAAAATAAACTACTAGAACTGTATGGCATAAGACTTTAAACCAGCTTGGCTGAAGTCTGTATAAATAAACCAGAAAATCTTTACAAAACTTTATTTCAGTACAAGTACAAAAGCATTCATCACTGGAGACATTTTCAGGGACGTTGGACAGGCTTCTGGAAAACAAAAATACTTAAACAGGTCTTAATGTCTTATAAAAGAACTTGTATGGGAATTCCCATATCAATTCCCTTTTTGATTCTCAATAGGGAGGAAAGAGCTTAAAAAAGGGTGGTTAATAAATTGTTGCTTTTATAGATCAGCTAGACTCCAGTGGCTTTTGTTTATACCTCAAGTACCAATAGACACAAGCCAAAGACTAAAGCAAGGGGAAACCCCTTTAGGTTGCAAATAGCATTGGGTGGTAAAGGGCGAAAAACCTCCCAGTGCCTGTGAGTAAAATGGCAGCTGGGAAACAAGCAGGGTCACTGTTCACTGAATCTCCTTTGGGAGTTTAGACCCAGCTGGGCCTCTCTTTAAAACCGAGTGCATCAGAATGCCAGTGGTGATGCTTCGGATTGGTCCTGAGAGAATACAAGAGGCTGGACTCGATGGAAGAAATTTACTGTTTTATCATTTCATCAAACCCAAAATAAGATTGATATTTACAGTCTCATAGGAGGGATAAATCCAGTTTCACACATCCACATTCTCAGGGAAATAGCAATCCAACTTCCTAGATTAGTAATCACTTAAGTTGTATATTTTTTAAAATTAGCATTAATTTGTGCATATATCATTTTCAACACTCAGATGAATTAATAAAAATACCACAATGTTAAAGTAAGGCAACAAATTTAAGCCCACTTTATGATTTGTGTGGGAAAAACAAAAAGGGGTGGAGATTGTCACATGGGTCGCCCAACTCCCAGAGGCTTTATCCATTCATCCAATCCATCTCACCCTATCTCTTTTTCCCTTTAGTCTAGCATAATATAACTTATAAATCATATGTAATATATTAAGGGTTAAATACATAAAATTACATACTCTGTTCAACAGATTCTTATTAACAGTAATACTAAATATGTTAACTTGAGTGAGCATAAATTAGCTCAACATGGGCACTTCAAATTGTTGCGCTGGTGTGATGACCATAATAAATGTGTGTTTATAATGGTTCTTGGTCATTTTGATAAATAATAAACAAAACATTTGCATAAACAAGTAAAATTCACATTTTGAGCTTAAGCCAACCTTTACAAGTCACATAAATCAGATCCCTATTACTAAAAACAGATAAACAAATATATTTTTAGAACACCTTTAACCACAACGTCTATTGTAGAAAATCTATTTTAATGTATTTATTCAATAAGCTATTCTTGGTTCATTGTGCTTTTGCACCTGCTAATAAACAACTGGCAGTGTTTTCAGTGTCAGAGGAACAAGTCCAGAAATAGCTTTCCCATGAGTTTAGTGTTCAAAATAAATGACTGGCAGGACACGCCCAGACTGTTGGAATGACTCCGTCATGGGAACGTTTTCAAACTGTCAGAAGGACTTGAACTTTAAAAATTAGGCATGTGTAAACATCTATTTTGTCTGTGCTCATAATAGAAACTTGCATCTCTTGCAGAAATAAAAGAAAGTCTATTTTATATGAAAATAAAATGTGCATGGATGCAGCTAAATGTTGTTTTTTGGCAGTTCCTGCAAGCACTGTATAGAGAATATATAGAACATTTTGTAATGTTTGTCCATCTATATATACTTTTCTTAACATTTTTATTAACAAGTTTATTAGTGTAGCTACTTACATTTTTTAAATAACTGGAAGGAAATTTGATGTTATAGAAAAATTAGTGTATTTAAGTGTGCTGCTAGTAATTTTGGGGTCATGTGAGTAAATATGTGCCCTACCACACCTATTCTGCAACAAACATACTATCGCATTAATGCTAGTACTTAAATAAATCTCTGTAGCCCCCTAGGATTGTTTTAACATTTTATTTTTTGCAACTATTTAAGATCTGATCTAACAATTTCAATCCAATTTAAAGTCTAATAGTAGTAAAACGGGAAAGATTCGGTATGGGGTTAAAAATGAAGTCAAGTTTTAATTAAGCATGATGATGTGGAAAAACTCTTTTTTATATTTCAACTTATTTTTGTTTAATTATCTGCAAGATTAAATAGATATTCTGAGGAATTAGATATTCTGTTGGGATTAGAAAATTAAGAATCTGAAAAACATAATACACATACCAACAGTGCAGTGGTATATGGTATTGGTAGTAAAACATGCACTTGGTTTGTTGTCGGGTACACTTGTACTTTAATATCAGATTGATATTGCATTAGCAACCAATTCGATAAACATTAGGCATCCGTTTACCTTCCTGTGCAAGGCTGCCCAGCAAAAAAAGGGCTGTATCAGTTGGCCACAAGTACCTTTTTCCACTGCAGATTTAGTTATTCTTAATAGCCCAATAATTCAATGTTATGCCTTGCATGCGGTATCTACATTTGTAGAGTCAAGATGTGAATGGTCTAGGCATCTGGAGTAATAATAATAATTTTCCATGCTTCCTCACAAAAGGAGTGTATTTACTTTGAGGTTGTGTGACATATGTAGAAAGACAAGAGTCCCAGGTTGTCGTTTCTTGCACTGCAACTTGGGTGGGCAAGTCTTGCCCGTATCCATAGAGGCTTTCATAAACAAGTCTGATAAGATAGAAATTTTTTTTTTGATAGACTTGGTGCCAGATTTTTTCTTTAATGCTCTGGCATGCTATTAGCCCTGGTGGGTTAAGCATTTATGCATTTTCTTTTTAAAATAAAGGGTTACAATTAATACATTGAGATAATACAAGATATGATAAAACATCACAATAACAATAAAATACTATACAAACATTTAAAAAAATTCTTTAAAGAGGGGCCATGATGTGCATTGCAGAAGACTTGAAACAAAGTTGGAAAGTTTGTAAAAAAAATTTAAGGTTAAATTTCCTTAAGACGTTACAGAAAATACAGACGGACTGAAGTACTTCAGCTACTTCTTAACATTTTAATTGAATTAGCTACATAATACAAGTATTCACAGTCATTTTTTGTTTGCTTTTTTTGTTGAAACTCTTCTGTTCTAGACTGCGTTAAGCTGTGATTTGTATTTTATCCTCAACTCACTATCTTTTGTTAATGCTACAATTGAGTATAAGTTTTCTTTTTCCAACAGGCCTAAGCTATAGTTGTAAAGTCATTTGCTTTACAGCTGAAGCACATTACTCATCTTCTACCACTAAACATCTGAACTTTGCTTTTAAAGATATTCTATGATACAGCTAATATCAGCGCACTAAGACTGCTTTCAAATGTTTTTGTTTGATTTCCATTGCCTCTATATCTCTGTCCTGTTTTTACGTTTTTACGTACTATATGACTGCTCTGACTTGACAACTTCTTTATTTACATGACAGTTATGGAAATGTAGTGGAAGCTACACTTTTTTGGTTCTGAATCTCGTCTAAAAAGCAAAAAGTGCATCAAAGCACTACAAAAGCTACAAATCAAGCTGCTGTTAAATCCAGAGCAGACGTTACCTGACACGTCCAAAGACACTCTCCGTCTTCGGTTAAGCAGAGAGGAATGTTCCACCAGCTAACTCTGTTTCTTTTACTATAAACCACTGTAGAGGAATGGTTTTCTTCTCTGGACAACAAAGCTGAATATTGTACACTGTGTATGTGTGTTTAGATTACTGTCAGGCTCTTTATGATTACTGGAAAAGTTTGTGGAATCTTAACTTGTTTTCTCTGCCTTTGTCCCCTCTGGCTCCCTGTCTGTCTCGCTCCCTCTCTGAATGCTATCTAATTTGTAGACAATGTCTGCTTTTGTAATAAAAATTATATAAAAAATGTTTTTCCAATACCATGTAGATCCATTTTATGGCATAACCAGTGGTGGGCCGTCAGGGCCTGAAAGCTATCTATCAAGCTGACCCAACATTTACAACCATATGTTTACTGCACTGCTTCCAGTATGTGTATGTAGATGTTACATTTTTTGTTAGATTTTGGCCGTTATGTGCTGCCATGTCAATCTAATTTTCCCAGGACTCTCGGAATCAGTGTTGGCCAGTATACTTTAAACTTAATTAGTAATGGGACTGTTTTTAACCCAGATTTCAAATTCACCTTAAAATAAATTTAGCATTTTTCCACCCGCTGATTGAATAATCTGAGCAAAACTGTTACAGCCATGTTGGACTAGGAAAAAAATGTCTGTAAAGACATTAATGCACACATTAATACAGCTGAATTTGAAATTTTTTATGCCTGCAATGGCAGACGGAGGAGGATTTGTTTGTTTGCCACTTTCAGACCAGTGCCAACAGGCAGTACCTCTGACCTACAGCCTCTGGAGGAATTAGAACTGAAGGTCCAAGAATCAAACGCACAGCCTGTCACTGACATACCCTGCAAATAAATTCATCCATCTTCTTTACCCACTTATTCCCTAACTTAGGTTCATGGAGGGCTGCTGAAGCTTATCCCAGTGCACATAATGTGAAGTTAGAGATACACCCTAGACAGGTTGCCAGCCCATCGCAGGCCCAAACATAAAGTGGTCTTTCTGTGTGCATGTTCTTCACATGCTTGCGTAGGTTTATTAAGGGTACTCTGGTTTCCTTCCTCAGTCCAAAAACATGCATATTAGGTTAATTGGTAATTCTAAATTGCTCATAATAATGTGTGGCCCAGCGACCTTGTAGGGTGTACCCCTGTCTACAGTGTTTACCCTATGTGTGCTGGGATAGCAGACTCCGTGCCCTCATGTTTTTATAGAAGGTAAAAAAGAGGGACCTTAACTGTTCTGCCTGGACCCCCACTTTATCTTGGTTTGCCTCTATATGTGATACCCCTTGTATACATATACATTTAAAAATAAGCAAAAATCTAGACAGTTAGGCCATTTTAACAGTGGAAAAGTCCTCACAGAAGACTATTACAGTTACTGTGTGTGTGCTACGCTGTGGTTTGCATTTAACACCAATCATTTACTTTTCTTTGGTAACATTTTATAGGATAATTTCAGTTAAAATGTGAAAAACCAAACAGACATGAACTAAAAAAGATAAGATTAGTGATGTGTGGCTGCTAAGCTTTAAAGCTAAAGATTTTAAAGCTTTCCAATCGCAGATATGGAAAAAAGCCCCATGAGCCTGACAAAGAGTTGAACATACAAGTTGAGAAATATGACTGGAGAGCTGGAATGTTAAATGTAATTTTTCTTGTCTCATGTTTTGACACAAAAAGCTTAAACATGGAAACACAATTTGAAATGATCTCTGAAAACCTAAATATTAATTTAACTTGAATGTGAATAATAATAATTCAGAGGTATTGAGTTGGTTTTACATTGTTGCCTAATATATACAGGAGGCTTTTTAGAACAACAAATAAGTATGAAATAAAATGAGACATGCTTATTATTATTATTTTTATATAAAGAAAAACTAGGATTGGTGTGGTGCAACACTTGTTTGGTTTATAATGGTGACCCATTTGTTGAAAATCTGGACCAGTGGTGGTCAGTCTGTGATGTCATGAAACAGGATCAATAAGGATTTTAAAGCACTTCTGTTAAGGAATTTTGTTGAACATTGAAAATCTAGATGTGAAGTAGTCTATAGATGTAGTCTAAAGTAGCTAGCATAGACACAGCGCACTATATAAAAAGTATAATATTAAACAATGATTTGAAGATGCAGCCAGAGCCGCTTTCAACTAGAGTTGCAGCTAAATTAATTTTAACAGCATTATCGGACCTATGAGATTCATCAAATATAACACTTCTGTAGTAAATGTTATGAAGAATAATGTTACATACAGCATGACTGCAATGTTCACAAAAGTAATTTCAGAGCAACAGGCTAACAAGTTATGTAACATAAAATCTTATTTGTACATAAGACAGAGTAGCATTCAAACAAAAGTTAAAATTAGGCCCTACTTTGATGGATCGCTTTTACAATCATTTAAATTGATTAAAACAAATTTTTACAGTTGTGAGTTCAATACTTGAACTAAATCTGCAGTTTCATCAAGCACATTTCCATGTTTTTATTGTTAATCGAATGATATTAAATTTTGTCAGCAGCCATTTTGTTTTGTTAATTTCCTGAGCATATAAAAGCAATCCTGGCTAATCAAAAGTGAAAAGGTGGTTTGCTTTTCTTATTCGACTGCTGCTGAAATTCACATTAGCGTTACATTGATGGTTTCACTGTAGCATGAAAGTGATGCTGCCTTATTTAGGCTGATGGCATCAGATTAGCATGCTTGTTCCCATATGATAAGAGCTGCTGAAAACTGTTCAGCGGAAATTACAGCAAAGAAACAGTACACGTTTTTCTGATTACAGAATTTGTTTACTAAAGCGGAAACGTGTAATTGTGGGGAAAATGCAGTGAAAAATCTACTTTACACAGCCTAAACTTCACTAGTCAAACTCGACAGTACAACCGAGACCTCTGACCGCGCCGAAAAACTTTAACCCCTTCGAGAATTGCTGAATACGGATTAAAAATCTGTTTCTCAAAACTTGTGACCTTTGTCTTGGTCACAAAGCAAAGAATACAAAATATGGACAATGCACAAAAAGGGCATGAATGTCAGCAACTGCCAACATTTATTTATTTTTTTACTTGTTTGGAAAAAAACAACTTTGGCAGTTGCAGACATTTGGACAGGTTTTTATTTTTCAAAGGACAGCTGAGTTTGCCAAAAACAGTAGGTCACTCATTCATTCATTCATTCATTCATCCATCTTCCAGACTGGCTTAATCCCAAACTCTGGGTCACAGGGGTCTGCTAGAGCCTAAATTTAGGCAGTAGTGTTGGCAGTGGAGGTCATTGTTACAACTCATCACAGGGCTCTGTGTAGAACACTTGAGTTCTTCCATTCATATTTACATTAGGCAGTTTACATCATTCCATCATTCCATTCCAACCAGAACACACTGTGTAATAAGTTCATTGGCTTTGTCAATTTATTGTCATGCTGGAACACTGAGACATGTTGTTTGAGTGAAGGAATATTGAAAGCCACATATGTAGGTGTGTTGTTAAGATTGTAAAAAAAAAACCAATAGAAATTGGTAGTTCAGCAGTTTAGGGATTTGATTGATGATCAATGTTTGTGAATTTCGTTTCCCATGAACTTCTAAGCTGCCAGTACTGGGCTCCTAAGGAGGGCCAAATGTAAATATAAAGAAGTATGTTAACTAAAATATAGTGACTGTATAGTGTAGGACATTAAATCTAAAATAAACTTGATTCATTTATTCCTTCATCTTCAAGTCCATTGCTGGACACATTTATGAAAAAAAACACATACTCACACTAACTTCTATGGACAATTTAAAGGCACCAATCAACCTAATGTACAAAACTTCTTGTTTTAAGGCAACAGTGCTAACCATTATACCACCGGGCTGCCCAAATAATGTAAAAAATCAGGGACAACATGCAAACTCTGCACAGAAAGACCCCTTGCCCAGAAATCAAACCCAGAAACTTCTTGCAAAGAGTTGACCGTGCTGACCACTATGCCACTGTGCCACTCTAATATAAGCTTATAAATGCTTTAAAAAAAAGGGGAAAAAAATGCCTTAACTAATATCACATGAGTAACTTTTTTCATCCTGATTTATTTTTACTCAAGTAAATTAGTACTACAGTAGCAGCACTTTTTTTTAATCCTGTGTGTTTTATACTTTTTTTCTCGAAATTGTACGCCAAAAGAAACGCTCAAACGGTTGCTGGTTATCCTCACGCTGCTCTGCACGAGCTCATAATGCAGATGTTTGAAGTAATTGCATGTTTTGGCTTTATTAAATAGAATTCAGCTCATAAGAGGTTAGATTAGGTGATCTGCTTTTGTAGTCATAAAACATTTTTTAATTTTTTATGTCTGTTTGCATAAGAATACAAGCATGCACGCTGGCCAAAAAAGCTTTGAACGCTTGTTCTGTCCAATTCTGTTTGTTCTCCTGAAATGATGAACCTTTGTGAATAGAAAACCCTGTATTGTGGTACATGTAATAGAGATGAAAATATACATAAATTAAAGCTGGCATTTAATGTCACGACATCATGTTGAGTCTGTCATAGTTATATGTCAGACTCTGTATGTACAGATTTCCAGTGCTGCCTAAAAAGCTGGCTTTTTCAAACTGACTTTACCTTTTTTTTAAATGAAAGAAAAGCTTACAGGTTCTGCATTGTGTGTCAGGGTACTGTAAAAAATTGGCAACTCACAAGGGAAGTCAATCATGAGTGCTTTACTGAAATTGCAATGAAATACATCAATAGAAACACAATTGTGATGAAAGTTTTTGCATCTCACTATGAGACAAGCTGTTGCCACAAAGGTGGAAGCACACAGATGTCTGGGATGGTCTTTGTAGGTTCAAACACTGTTCCAGCCTGACAATGCCACTGTGAAACCCTCAAACTGTAGATATGGTGTGTTATGGCTTGAGTGAAAGTACTCAAGTGCTCAAACACTTATAACACAAATAACAGTGTGTTTTTATATTGTAAATTAAACGGAATTCACACAAACATAATCATGTTTCTTCTTTCTGAGGTTTTTTCTCCATTTTGTTACTGATGCCGTTTTTGGTTCTGTCACTTTCACCTCTGGCATTTTTAGTTGGGGACTTATAATTTCATTAGTGTTCACTGTTTTGTCCTATTTAATTAAATTCTTGGGCAGTGCAGTGAAGTAGTGGTCGTCAAACAAAAAAAAGGCCAGGTTCGATTTCAGGGCACAGCGTTTGCATGTTCTCCCCGCTCTTGCATGGGTTTCCTCCAACAGTCTAAAAACAAGTACATTAGGTTGATTGGTGACTCATAGGAGTGAATGAGAGTGCGTGATTGTCTGTATGTTGTCCTGCGATGGACTGGCGACCTGTCCAGGGTGTACCCATGCCTCTCGCCCTGTGTGTGCTGAGACCCCAATAATAATAAGGAGGTAGAGAAGATGAATGAATGAATTTGATACTTTAAAGCTAATTTCTAATTGTTAAAAAGCTCTACGAAAGTGACTAGACTTGAAGACTTGAAGTGTCCTGCAGAGAACTGTGACGCAACACCACTTCAGATCTCTTTACCCAACAATAGTGTCCATCACTAATACTATTGTGACTGAATATGTTCTGAATAAGCCACACTTCCAGAGTACAGCCTTTCCAGAAATAATAATACTTTTTCTGGAATCTGATGTTTTAAACACACATATGAATGTATTGGACATATATCCCAGTTCTTTTGTTCAGATAGTGTATATTTCTTTCCTTCATGCTATGGTTGAAAAAAAATCAGTGGTTACTATAAGTATAAATAAGTAGCAGTGATAACATTGTAATAACCATTTTAGCTTTAAACAACTGTATAGCTGAATAAAGGACTAATAAATCCAATAATCAAGGTTTTTAAAACCATAAGGATCATCTTGTTAGCTTTTTTATTGTTGGAAATCAGTGCTGTGCCAAACCTATGCAGTCAGTTGTTGTTTCATTCAATGGTATGTAAAGTTATGAATGGCAGTAGTGTGCCAAAGCAGTTTTTGCATGTTGAAATTAATTGTAAACAAAGTTACTGATCAAAGCAACCATTAAAAAAAAGATAATTGTCTGGGAGGTAGGAGTTTTGTGTTAGCAACAGTTGTTAGACAGCTAGCTGTTTGCTGACTAACTAGCTACCAATGCATTCAGTGTCTGCTGTTTATTATGTTAGATTATGATAAAGCATAACTTCTTCTCCTTTC
>JAOTQW010000041.1:10258815-10273702 GCA_026260075.1 Sisor rabdophorus | reverse complement strand
TATATTGGCTACATAATTCTAGAAAATATGTAAAATCAAAAATATTGCTAGACCGAATCTCCGCTGGCCAAAAAACAATCAAAAGCAATTGCCTAATTTTTACAACCTATATTCTAATATTTGTTTCATAAAACTGTATTAATTTATTCCCAACTGTGCTATGCAATGCTTCCATCATGTGTATGTAAAATTCTTTTTTGTAAAATCAAGTTTCATCCTTTATGCGCTGTCATGTCAATCTAATCTGCCCAGGCTCTGCAAAATCAGTAGTGCTGGCCCATGTAAATTACATCCAATGGGCAATGGGATTGTTTCTTTTGGCAATCAGAATTCAAATTTAGTTCACATCAGGATTTTTCTCTGATTAATTGAACAGAGCAAAACTGAAGTTTGACTATCAAAACATGTATGTAGCGATCTGCACATAATACATTTAAGATTTAGAATGTTATGCCCAAAATGGCTGACAGAGTTGGATAAATTGACTTGGTCTTGGACATACTTAAAAAATATAAATCTGTAGCTGGCTCATTTTAGCCTGAAAAAGGAGAAACGTTTGTGCTTTCAATCGGTATTGCTGACTTATAGCGTTAAAAAGTATGATGTATTTTATTTCAGTTTCGTATATTTGTATTTGCCATTTCTTAGATGTATATTAATTCTAAACTGCTCCAGATGATGTACTTTATAGGTTTTCTTTTTTGCCTTCAATACACAAAATGTCTCTTATATGTAGGTCACACCATGTAATATTTTGTATATTATGTAATATTTTGTATAGTGTTAATGGTTTGTGTAATTGTGATGGGATACTGGTGGTATTAATAGGTGAACTATGTACCCACTGATGGCCCAGGAACAGATGCATGTCCCACCTACACAGTAACAGGCATGTTGGCTACGGTATTGGTGAGTCGGCATCTTTGTGATTTGTCCTAGTATATGTTTATTGTTTAACCTTACGTTAGTGTACTTATTTATATAAATATATGTGTACTTATAAATATACTTTTTATTTCTGTGGGTAAGTAAACTTGCACCTAGAGTATGTCTCCTTAATATCTCTTAATGCTTCTCCTTAGGTGTAAGTATACATGCTCATATATTAGACACATTGTAAGTGTGTTAATACATGAGGTATTTGGTATTGTAAGTGATGTGCACTGTAAGTGAACTTAATAACTAGTGTTCTCTTTAAGTAAAGTATTTTTTGCATATACTAGAATATTAAATGGGCAACGTGATGGCGTGGTCGCCTCACAGCAAAAAGGTCCTTGCAAGGAAATTTTCTTTAAAGGGTTTGCATGTTCTCCCTATGCTTGCATGGTTTTACACCAGGTACTCTGGTTTCCTCTCACAGTCCAAAAATATAGGATGATTGGTGATTCTAAATTGCCCATAGGAGTTAGTGTGTCTCATTGTTCGTCTATGTGGCCCTGCGATGGACTGGTGACCTGTCCAGGATGTACTCCTCCCTTTCGCCCTATGTCCTCTTGGATAGGCTCTAGCAGAGCCTCAAGACCCTCAATTAGGGAATAAGCGTGCATAAAGACATAATCAGAATTAGTAGTGCTACCCATGTAACTTAAACTTATTAGCAGTGAAATATTGCTAATTGTTAGACATGTGGTAAAATTAGCATTTTTTTTTCTTACACTGATTGCTTGATCGGATTTGAACTGTTACTGCCTATCACAGACTAGCAAAACATATCTTTACTGTTGAATTAGACCTTATACATCTTTAATGCATCTTCCAGGTACCAAATGCATTGCCCGCTAATCATGAAATGTAGACTGATACTGTATATTTTCTTTTCAAGATGTGAATTTGTAAAGAACCTAGATAAGCTTTGTTAGCTAGCTAATGCAACTGCAGTAAAAAAAATATTAGCCAGTATAGCATGATTTCTTTTCATAGTCTGTGTTTCTGAAATGTTGCTGAGAAAGCTTTGACAAATAGTGACCGTAAAAATTACCTCATATCCTGACACTAATTGATATTTAAATATAAATACTGTAAACAGATTGCAAGGAACAAAATGTCAGTTTTCTGTCCTGAACCGAACAGCAAGCACACGTAACATCATTACATGCTTCCGATGAATCATAAACTGGAGAGAAAGCACATGGAATGACCTTATCACTTTGCAATTTTATACCACTTATTATTTTTGGTCTAAAAATAAAACCAGTGGCTGACCAAAATAGAGCAAAACCTATTCCGGTTCGTTGTTTCTATTGGACGAATATTTTGTTCCCCCTGATGTGTGCATATGAAAGAGGAATGTGTGTGTTTTTGACTCAATCAGTTATGACTCATCAACTCAGTATAGGTCTCTCACATGGTGCAGCCGTGTTACTGTTTTCCAAAATAACAGGTTGTGTATGCACATGCTAAAATAAGCTTAAACAGACATTCTTACAGAAAAGGTGAATTCATGCAGGAATAATTTCTGCCTTTTTGCACGTTTCGCAAAACAGACATCACAAGCCAACTCTGTAATGTGTTTGGGAATAAAAACTTTTAGTACAAAGAGGATTTATGCAATTTTTACACTTATAGCATCTGACACAATTGTATATGCATAGCAAATTAAAATTTTTACATTCATACAAATGAGCAGATAAGACTGCTGCGCAGTTTGGTGGTTGATTTAGCCGTAACACCATAGCCCCTGAGCTTTAACTCCAGAGGATGCTCTGTGGACATTATTTAAAAAGATAGAAGTAGAAAACATCTAACATACATTACAATGGTTTCTTACCCAGTACATAGTTCATTTATTTATTCATTTATCCATCTTCCACAGCCACTTATTTTCTAACTCTGGGTCTACTTTAGGGCGAGAGGCAGGGTACACCCTGGACAGGTCGCCAGTGCATTGCAGGGCCACACATAGACAAATGTCCTTAACTCTTCCTGCTCCAAAGGGGCTGTTTTATAGCTGACCCTCGTTCTGACCCCAATTTTCTAAAATGGAAGATGTAGTAATAAATTTCATGGTGCTCTGACCCCAACTTACTAAGATGTAAAAAGTGCACTTGACAAATACATAAAATATCTATAAATACATTATAGCATTGTCTGAGCTCACTGATCATATGGTCATATGAACAAATCCTCACAGCTGTGCTCCAGAATCTAGTGATCTATACTACTATTTGAACCGAGTTTCACTTAAAGAAAAATAGTTACTACATTAAAACTACATTAGATTTTTAACCATGATTTCGTAATGAGGACATTGTCTGCAAATAACTGAGACACAGCTAAAAATTTGATGAGTATATATTTAGTGTCTTAACTGAGAGGTTTGTAATAATAAATTACTACAGTTTGTTTTGACAAGATATTTCAAAGCTACCCAAAGATAACACACACACATTGTAAATAGCTGTGTAATATCCTGTCCAAACAAAGTGTTGCTGTACTTACATACAGTGTGTGCAAGCATGTGTGCATATAAACATGCCTATGTGGGTCTCTCTAGCATGTTCATAATTCATATGATATGTATTTTCAGTATGTATATATCAGTGGTTGATATGTTAGATGTAATAACTTACATTTGGAGATGTAACAATTTATATGTTTCACAAGTTTTTTTAAACAATTTATATGTTTCACAAGTTATAGTGTAACAGGTTATAGGATCTCCAACCGATTTTACAAAGGTAATTATATAGAAAATTTGCCTAGCTATAGCGTATTTATTAATGTTGTTAAATGTATTCCTGTAATTCATGAGTTTGATAAACCATTAGGAATCATTTGGGTTTTCATTTGTAAAATTTCTTCAAGTTTGTTTTATATAAACTAGAATAAATTAAGGATGATGAGTCTAAAAATAAAAATATATATATTAGCATAGTATTTTTTCTTCAAGGGCAAAGCGGTAGCTTAGTGTTTTGCACTGTAGCCTCACAGCCACTAGGCCTTTGTTTCATTTGCATGTTCTTCCTGTGCTTACATGGGTTTCCTCCAACAGTTGAAAAACACGTATTTCAGGTTATTTGGTGGTTCTTAATTGGCCATAAGAGTGAGTGTAAGAATGTTTCTTTGTGATGGACTGGTAAGCAAATAATTTTTTTTAAACAAAGAAAAACAAACACACAAGTTAAAACAGGTCAGACCATGTTGAATCCTTTATTTACAATATTTTTTTGCTCATCATTGTCACGGGGGTCTGCTGAAGCAGCAGGTGTGAACCCTGGACAGGTCGCCATTCCGTCATAGGGCCACACTAAGACAAATAACCACACACTCACTCCTAGGGACAATTTAGAATCACTTATCAACATAATCTGCATGTTTTTGGATTGTGGGATAAAACCGGAGTACCGGTATACAACCCAGGCAAACTCTGCACAGAAAGACCCCTTGTCCAGCAATCAGGACCTTTTTGCTGTGAGGCAGACATGCTAACCACTACGCCACCATTCCGCCTATGTACACTAATCAAAACTTTTGGCTTGTGACATTCCCATATGCGACGAACCTTGGGGCCAAAGTGCAGAAAACAATTCTTTATGGAATGTGTTTTATTTTATGCAATTTGTGAGTGAAAATAACGCAACAGGAACATTTACGAAATGGTTTCAAGTTAGATAAACTAAAATGTTAAGGGCTTCCATCCAGCCTCTTTTAAAGTATAATTACTACTTGTCAGCTATTCCTCCCGCGTCTTTAATTTAGGTGGAAGTCTGTTGGCAACCTCATTGGTAAAGTACTTTATTCTTGTCCTTTGAAAAGACATTCTGTTCTAGATAATTTAAATGTGGCACCAAAACAGTTTCTCGTTTTATTAATAAAATGTAGAGAATCCCCCCAAAACACATGATCTTTATTCTGTGTTATTGAAAATAATTTCCATGACCATAGTTGTGTATAAATTATTTTCATCATGAGATTAAGTGTGATTGGTTAATTCTGGACAGAGTCAAATTTCAGATTTTTTTTTCATGCAACCAGGTTTCTCAACATTATTTTTCAAAATGTTTTCCTTTTTTTAACAACTTAATTTTTATACATTGTATTCTAAAGTTGGGGAAAGAGAGGGAGAGAGAGAGAAAGATGGTCTATTTTTTTTTATTTATGCGATTTCAAACAACCTTTTCCAGATTTGTTTTCATTTTAAGACTTTATGCTCCAATGTAAAGCTTGACTGTGAGATAAGTTCATTCGACTTCAGACACTAATATGTAAGGAGGTCTTGGTTGCAGTCGGCATTCCAGTTTATGCGAAAGGTGTTTCGTGGTGTTAAAAATCAGGATTTTGTGCTGAACTCTAATAATAACCCAGCATGTCATAATGGAGATCAGGGGCTTTGTGCTTAGGATCATTGTCATGTTGAAACATGGTTGGAGTCTCCCCAGTGCAGGAATAATGTAATGCTACAACCTAAGAAACATTCTAGACAACTTTATTTGTAGCAATTTAAGAGGACCCATATATTTTTTCATTGATACTGTTGCCTCTGGCTTGTTCATCAGGGACAAACTAATTTTTATTCGTTTATATTTCATAATTATGAATATTTATAATTGTGTCTAAAGCTCCTTTGAGACAATCACCATTGTAAAAATTACTATACAAACTGATATAAAAATTGAATTGAATATGTTTATCTGATGGTCAGGACCATGAACTTTTGGCAGTACAGTGTATATTTAGAGTGAACATGAAGAATTGTAATTAAGATGTGTTAACTGTGTGAGCTAAAAAATCTAGATAGAATCTGTTGTTTAAAATTGTATACTGTATAATAAATTGTAAATGTATAATAAAGCACATTTTATTTTAAACAGGGAAATATATAATAACTTTCTGCAGTAGATGCTTTTAACTTTTCTCTATTTCTTAGTGATATAATTTTTTTTTACTTGATTTTTGATTTTTTTTACTTATTAGATATGTATGAAGAGAAAGAGGGTGGGGGAGAAAAGGAAAGAGAGTAGCTAGGTCAGTTCGAGTTCATTCCCCATTAATGTGTATATTTCCAAGGTCTTAGCTTGGTAAGTGAATCAGTGAAAATGAGTAAATTATGTTAAAGAAAAATGTATATTTTTCTTTGCACCAAAACTCTAGGCCTTAGTTAAACACTCGAGTGTCTAAAGTTGGCCACTTGCCTATAACGGTACTCATCTGCAGGCAGGGTGACAGCAGAGCTTACACACTGTCCATAGTGAATTAAAATGACTGTTTCTAGAGAGTGGAGGGGACGGATGACATAGTGTCTTCATAGGATGTTATGTATAAACCGGCTGGAGCATAACACCTGTGACAAATGGAATTCTTCCATGGCAGAAAAGCTGTATAAAATCGAGTGACGAAAAATGCTCAGATATTTAATATATTTATTATAACACAGGGCTTGTTTTTACCCAGGATATTATACATTTTGTTTAAACAATATTCTTCAATCTCAAATAACTTTATAGGAAATGGTCTAGAGAAAGACCTTTACAAATCTCTGTGTGTTGCTTGTATCCAATTTTACACTGATAATGATGATTAATTAACTGGGTATTGTGTCTGATGTGCTTAAGCAACTGCATAGTTATTCCCAAGCCAATTATTTAGGCAGTAACATTAGCTGATTTCACCTGCTGCACTTTGGTAATGAAACTAAATTTACTGAATTATTATTTAGTCTAAGACTTAGGGGGAAGATATGGGCTCCAAGTCTCAAGTAAGTCGAAATTTAACCAAAGATACAGCTTTATAAAACAGAATTGTATCTCTGTCAATCAAGTTAATTAAAAAAAATGGTTAATTTAGTCAAATTTATTTATTTGTGGTGAGAAATAAGAAAGATCCATATACAAGATTTGCCCGAGACACACACATACAGGACAGGTTCATTTATAAAATTAAGTTTTTAAAAAATTGCAATTCTACACAGAATTGTGTAGATTCTGTGTGGCATAATTTTTAAATATGATCTGATGCATATTAGCTGAATCGGATGTGCCACAATCTACAGCTGATAACTACCAATTTGCCAAACTTCATACAAATATGTTGGGTAACACTGCAAGGATTTTAACCCATTTGGTTTTAAATTGGGCTTGGCTTCTGAGATCAGCCCCGGAGATATGTTTCTTCTGAACATTTCAGCTTCTATAAACAACCCATCTTCTCGTTTTCAAACTGACGGCTTTCAGGCACCAACATGCTCGCTTTAGCCAAGAGGTCTCTGCTTTTCCCTTATGGTCTGCTTTTGACTAATAATTTTATTTCCAATATTCATTTACATCACCCAGCAAAAATCTCCCAAGGTTTTCCGGTGCCAAGAGACATCTACACACAATGTGTCACTGTATGAGCAAAGCCCCAGACTCTCAGATTAATTTAATCACCATTTTGGAGCAGTGTGTGTGAAAACATTTCCATTAATATGATCTCAGCAAGGTTTTGTTAGATCCTTTGCTGATAATGGTTGCGTTTATGATTACTCAATTGCCTTTCTCCTTTCCAGTGTTAAATGACTCCTTTTGTTAAACTCTGTGCTTATTAGGAAAACGTTTAAAGTGCATTAAATCACTCAAATTCCACCTAATTGCACAAAATAAAGCAGCTCAAAAGCATTCTTTCCTCTTTCAACAAGGCGATAAATATAAGGCAATGAAGTGCTTTAGATCTTGGAGAGATTTGTCAGTAAAACGTTCTTCTCTGTGTATATGCCTTCCCCATCAATCCATTCTACCTGTTGCACAAACTAATCTGGAAAAAATTTCAAGGACGTCTAAAAGGAAGGCCTTATGAATTGGGCACCAACAAATGGTGAAAGAAATGTTTCATTTCCGGTGTGAACGGAGTCCTAAATGCAAAGCTTTTGCCCCCCTTTTCTCAGAAGCATAATAGGCCAGGCTGTAAGAGCAGTAAGGTAATGTGAGACAGGTAAGGAAGTTGAGTACTCACAGCACAGTGTCAGAGAGGAGAGGTGAAGAGGAGGCTCACCCTGATCAGACCCCGCTTCCTGCAGCACACACTGACTGAGGAGTGAAGGAGCACAGAGTTCTCTCCTCCCCATTCCCCAAGCTCTAAACTACTCTTTGCTGCCATCACTTCGTTAAGCAGGGAAAGACGTGAAATGAAAGGATATTGCAAAGAGTCTCCGTTTACCATAGTCTCTGTTACCAGTAAAACCGGCATATATTTTCCTTTGGATATTTTTTAATCACATGATTTAATGTGTCTGTGAATCAAAAGGGAAGCATTCCATGTGGAGAACATATCCTTAGTGGTCTTTTGAAAAGCGTGAGATGTTCATGTTGATATTTCAGTTTGATTTATTACGGCTTTGTTTTACAGCAGACACTCCGACACCAAGAAGCAAGCCTCATTTACATATTTAAACACATAATCAAAAACGGACAGATTGATCCCCTCTGGAATTTCCGGATTGCTTTAGAAAAAAAGAAGCTTTTACAAAATATCTCTGAGGACAACAGGCATGCAGATACTCGCAGACATATACATGTATTATCATTTACTGTGAACCTACTGTATAGGTTACATGTTGCCTTAAAGAAATAGGAATTGTCTACGGCTAAAGGAATTTAAAGGCCACCGGTCCCAGCTGTTTTAATTTAGAATGATGGATTTCTAGTTCTACCTTGTGTTGAAAGGTCATTTATAGACCTCAAATAGAAATGTTTTGACAGGTAGTTTGGTATAACTAGCCCTTAAATTATCGAATACACCCAGGCTAATTTAAAATGCTGCTTTTTTTTCTTGCATTTAGCATTTTCTATTTTTCACTAGCTGTTTTCCTGTTTCAAAATGCATAAATTAAATCTAAACATATTCACATATTTCTTTCTGTTCTGTTTTTACCATCAGACACTACCAATTACTGGATATTTTTGTCACTTTCGCGTATTCAACTCGTATTGCCACGATTTGTTAAACATTAAAATGTAATGACGTCACACACTAAACTTAGCTAGAACTTTCTGCGTTGTGCTGTATTTAGACGCGACATTAGCCATGATGTCTGTTTTTCCTTCTTGAGTAAGCAAGGCACCAAGCTCTGTATGGTTCTATGGCAGCTAAAATGAGACTGCAGGGGAGTTGCACACTTCTGACGAAAACTAGTAAGCTTATTCCTTCTCAGTTAATGTTGCAATTTAAAGCATGCTAAGCTTAACTCAAGGGCAGTGATGCATGTAATGTGTTTCCCATATCTTGTACTTTCCATACAGCAACTGTACAGTAATTATTATCTAAGATTAAGTGGGCGGGGCATCAAAACAGAGGTTAAAAGCCACAGCCTTTTAACAAATACTCTCCAATTTTAAATTTTATGTTACATACATGATTATACACAGTACAACATATAGGGAAATAATTTGCATATCCCACCTTAGTTGGGGTCAAAGCACAGGGTCGGCTATGATACAGTGCCCCTTGAGCAGAATGAGTGAAGGGTGTTGCTCAAGGACCCATTAGTCATTGCTTTAGCAGTGGTGCGACCCAGGTCTTCCTGGACTTTCAATCAACAACTCCAACCTTAACAATTTGAACCACCACTGCATCTAATGCCCTATTATACGCAGATTAAAAGATATCCTCTGTCATCCAGGGCCAGTCAGCCAATCGTCAGCACTTAGTGTGCTCCATTTTATCAAATGTTAGCTGTTCTCTTTACAGTTGTTTGAGGTCAAAGAGGTTTTTACTCTCAATAGCTATTACAGTACTGACCGGTGGTGGGAACTAATTAGAAAGAAAAAACTTAGTAAAATTAAAAATTAATTTACATGAGGTCAGTGCGGTGATGTAGTGGTTCGCACCGTCGACTTGAAACAAGAAGGCCCCGGGTAGGGTCTTCTGGCAAGGGGTTTTTCTGTGCAAAGTTTGCATGTTTTCCCTGTGCTTGATACAGATCACGGTTCTCTGTAATAAAGGTTGATTGGTGAGTATGAATTGGCCATAGGTGTGAGTGTGTGTGTGGTTGTTTATCTGTGTGTGGCCCTGCAATGGACTGGTGACCTGTTCAGGGTGTACCCCTGCGTCTTGACCTATGTGAACTTGGATAGGCTCCAGCAGACCCCTGTATCCACAAGTTAGGGAATAAGCGGGTATAGCAGATGAACGAATCAATGAATTCACATGACCGATTTTATTCTAGTACACTTAAATTCATCTAATAGTTTAAACTATCTGAGCAGTTGAGGGCTTGGTCGTGCTGAGAGTTTAAGAACTGAACAGCAGGTCAATATCATAACTAGTTAGCTAATAGTAATGTAAATGTCCTCATTGGTCACATTTACTCAACAGCACAATGAAATTAAATTTTTTGCATCTCCCATTTTAGAAAGTTAAGGTCAGTGTGCAAGATGCACTATGGTATAGCGCATCTTGTTCAAGGAGGGTCAAGGGTCTTGCTCAAGAACCCAACAGTGGCCAACTGGCTGTGGTAGGACACAAACACAGGTTTTCCATGTCTTCCAATAAACAAGTTCAATTAGCAAAAAATGCAATAAACTTTTATCAATACTTTCATTTTTTCAATTGTCAAATATTAATGAATACTTTATATTTGTTAGTTAGGGAATAAGCAGGTATAGAAGACTAAATTAATTTTGTTAAAATATTTTTGGAAACATGATGGTATTTAAACCATAGTATCATTGTTAATATACAAATTATTCATTCTATTAATAATATAACTTATTCCCTAATTCAGGGTCAGGAGGGGTACACCATAGGCATGTTTCTAGTCCTTCACAGGGCAACACATCAGTTGCTGTTTGATTCCTGGTTTGACTCATGTAAATCCATCACTATGCTTTAGTATCTGGAGCAGATGGAAAACATGTACTTTGGGTTTAGGAACAAGGCTTTCCCTTCTCAATGAGCTTTAGTTTTATGCTATACTGTCATACATTTAGAACACAGGACAAACATAGCTTATTTAGGTGAATGCAATTGTTTGGACAAACTCAGATATCAAACAGATACCTTATCGCAATTCAGTTCTGGAGATCGGAGCTCTTCTTAAGCAACCATGATCAGAAATAATGCTGGGAGTTGATGGGAACATTGATGGTCTGCATTTTCTTTGCAGAATTGTATCTGTTTTCAATGTGGCTCATCCAACATAATATCAGTTGTTTACACCCTTAAGGGAAAATTCAATGAGTTCCAAATGGCTCAGTAGAGTCTTTTTAATTCTAACCACCTTTCTACATAAGTTGTGGTGCAGGATGTTTCAATGGCACTCTTATGTGATTTATATTTTCAGTGATTTTTAGATGGTAAATCAATTTCATGGCCAAGAAACTATGTTGTTGCATTGAGGGAAAAAAAAGGACATTGAATTATAAATGCTATCATCAGGAATTAATGACAGATGTTCTTGATTTTGTGACTGATATCTTGCTATTAAAAACTTATGATATTAAGAGCCTGTAGCACATTTAATATGTCATGTGTCCCTGTGTATATGTGTCAGGCAGTAGAGAAAGCAGAAGTTGTAAGAAGGTTTTTTTTTTTAAATATTGAACAAACCCAAAGTGTAAGAAACAAAAATGCCTGGTTTGGGATTTAATTCACAATGAAACATGAATAATAAGAATAAATAAATATCCAAGATAATATCAAAGAGAATGGCAGAAAATGTAAAGCCAATTGATGTCAGGGCAGATCAGTTTATGAGTAAGTCTTTCAGGACATGTATGAAATGCTAAGCGTCATTTATTAATTTGACATCCCTTTATTTTATTGGTTCATTGACTCTTTCTGGGTTGATTATTTAAGTAGATCTATATGAGAGTATTACACAACCGAACAAATGACCCAAACTCATTAGCTTGGGTAATATTTGCCTTCTTTGGACTGAAAATTAGCTGGTAAGCTCTTTCATATGCTTTGTCCAAAGTAATTGTGATGTCCAAGTCACAGTTTAAGGCCGGTTATAGTATGTTGGAAAACAGGAACATATTTATCCCGAACAAATGATTTGTATAGGTACAGTAATATTTATTTATTAAGTGAAAAAAATTGTGCATTCTTTTCTGCATTGTGCTGTAGCCACATGGTTGGCGGATTGCATCATTTTTCAAATCCTCAACTGCTCCTTTTTCAGCCTCATTTTGGCTGAATGTGTTGCGTTGCACGGAGCGGAACCCAATGTCCTTCACAACCATCAGTTGGAATATCGTGCCGCTGTATATTTGTACAGTTACAAGCAAAAATGAACTCTAATTACTATTACAGCTGTAGGAACAACAGAGTTCACAATGAATTTATTCCACGTATGTAACCACAGCACTGCATAAAATTATTTGGTTCAAGTGGTTAAATGTTACCAAAAAAATGCAAAACGTATCTTAATTAATCTTTTGAGGCAGGGAGCTATAAATATGCCCTTGTTATGACTAAATTTGCATCCTAAGACTTTGTAGCATTTGGCATTGTGTGTATTCAAGAGTTCTGACAGAAACCGGCAAATAAAATAGCTGCTTTTTTTTTCAGCTTTTCTCCTGGGTGTCTAAACATCATCTAGTTGTGACTTTAATATGTCAACGGAATATGAAGTGTATACGTGGCGTGCCAATACAAACACTAAGCTGTAATGCTAAATCCTGAGGGACATCTTTACACAGCGCTGCTTACAAAAGACTATTTGCGATTTGTCTTCGGACTGTTCTGGGGACTTAACTCCTGTTCTTTTCTACTCAATCTAGACAATACAGAACAATAATAAATAGCATTCCAAAAACATTCAGCTTGATGGCTTGCGATCTTGCCAAATCTCATTTTTTGAAATGCTTTTTTTGTGGTCTGAAGTGAAAGTTCTGTTTACATTCTTCAGCTTGTCTTTTAACTCGCATTTGGGAGAATGTACGGTAATAAATTTTGTGAGCGTCTTGTCTGATATTATCATGAAGCAGTAAGCAGTAGGAGAGAGAAGAACTTTGCCCTGTGTAGGAATCTGCGGGTGACCGAATAAGAAGGTAGAAATTGGATCGCACTTGATAAACAGTAAAATACCTCATTGTTTTTGAAAGCACGACCACCAGGTAGAGAAAGATTGCAAAATAAAAACAAGTTGAAGGGCAGTAGTTTAATGACTGAGTTGTGGATGAGACCAACTAATTCATCTGAGATGTGTCTTGGTATTGATGTTTTATTCTTTGTGTTTGCACTAAACTAAAACTAATATCACCAAAGCAAAACAAAAACTAATCGAAAAAACTTCCAGAAACAAATGCCTCTATTAAATTGATTTTGTTTGTAATTTTAAACTGTAATTAAATAAACCTCAAGTTAAATTGGTTTAACATCTGTATAAAGTTTAATTGGATAGTAGTAATAATTTTTCTCATATATTTTTTTTAAATAGATCAAAAATGTAAAAACTTACCTACAGACATGTCTAAATAGTGAATGATTATGTACTGTATACATGTTTGTTCTGTACATATTTTGCTCGTTGTTTCTCTCTTCTACGTTTGTCTACCAGTCTATTAAGCATATTTGTCTAAATGTAACAAGCTGCTTCAACATAATTTTCCTTAATTTAATGAAGTTCTGTCCGTCTTATCCTATTCTACCCTATATTATTCTATTCTATTCTTTTCAATTCTATCTTTTTCTTTTCCTTTTTTCCCCTTACCTGCCAATTTTTCCTTTCTTTTCTTACATCCCATCACAAATGTATCACTTCCCTTCATATCCTTTCCTATTCTTTACCAACTCATCCCTTCTGTTCTTTTCTTACGATCTTCCTCTCCATCCCATCCTACACTACCCTATGATTTACCTTCCCTTTCCATTTTGCCATTTACTTTTCCCACTTTCCCTGGCTGTTAAATGGATTCACAAAAATTCAATATTTTCTTAAGAAGTTAAAAATAAAAGGCATAGGAAAAATACTTCATAGGGTTGATTTATGATTGTTTATGAACTACCTTTATTTAGACTTTCACTAGCTTTAATTAGACACTAGCTCTTTCCATTAACATGGGTGTGAAAATGTGCAAGTGTGAAAATGCAGACAATCCCAGCTCTGCTATAAGATGAGGAGGTTTCTCACTGATACTCCTTTGTCTCTGGATCACTTTCTACTGTCTCCTTTTCACAGCAACGCCTGCAGTGAGTGACTGTGTGTTGAGTGTGCCCTCGGTAGGAAAAAACACTGAAGGAAATGATCAATCACTGGGCATAAGCTGTAAACAGGCAAATGACACGTGGCAATATAAAATGGAAAATTTAAATAAACAAGAGCAAGCATGTTTAGAGGCAGGAACGCTACAATAGCCCTGCAACAGGGCATCTAAGTAATCATTAAGAGCTATAACTCAGCACCAGAGAACTTTAAATAAACAATATACTTCTGCAGGCATATACAATCAGCCCGAATTTACTTTACTCAAGTAACTGAGAAACTGAAGGCTAAAGGCCATGGACCAACTTAGAACAGTTGGTATCTCACCATCAAGTAAATCCTTTAACAGTGCTGTGTAGTGTTGTGAAGTGGTGAGACAGCTGATCTTCTACACTGCATACTGTAGAAATGAATTATACACTTTTTATGAGAGGGAAAGGGGCAGCAGAAAGAACATTGTTTGCCTCACACCTTTAAGTTTGAGGAAATTAGCTCTCACCTCTTGTGTAAAATTTTATTGTTCTTCCCATTGTTCTTCCCATGGACTGCTAATTGGTTTAATTTTCAGCACTACCACTGTTCCCACTGCTGGGCCCCCTGATCTAGATTAAGTCTACATTAAATCATCTACATCTATTTAACCAGGCATTTGACTGTTGGACTTACTATAAATGAAGGAGCAGATCTGGGGGACCCATGGACATTGAGTGTTCTGGTGATCTGTTATGTTTGGATGCTGTCTTCCACACCGGTGAGGGTGTCTGG
>JAOTQW010000041.1:10243711-10258365 GCA_026260075.1 Sisor rabdophorus | reverse complement strand
CAGTTGTAAGTCGCTCTGGATAAGAGCGTCTGCCGAATGCTGTAAATGTAAATGTCAGGCAAGGAGGTCTGAGGTGCAGTCGGCATTCCAGTTCATCCCAAAGGTGTTCAGTGGTGGAAAGATCAGTATTTTGTGCTGAACACTGGTGTTTTTTGGCTCTATTGATAACACAGCATGTGATGATGGAGCACAGGGGCTTTGTGCTTGAGGTCATTGTCATGCTAAAACAGTGTTGGGTCTCCTTAGCCAGCATAGGAATAATGTAATGCTACCACATACAATAACATACTAGACAACTTGGAAACACACGCTTTTGGCAACATAGTGTAAATAAATACAAAATGTCTAAATGATAAATCTCTCTTTGTACACACACTCAATAATGATGACACTGGTTTTCAGGTCACCAAACAGTATTAATAATATAATTATAATAGTTTTGAGAAATTTTAGAATGAAATTTTTCAACATTCACTAATGTGAAGTATTTTGGAGAGTAGAATGCAATGCATCCTGGGATGCACTGTTAAAAAGTCAGACGCAGAGCCATGCACAGTACAAGCCAAGATCCTTGAAACTGAGATGGATCCAGAAACATTTTCTCTGCTGATCTCATGACTGCCCTTTATTAAGCTCTAAGTGAAGTTGATTACATAGCATTAAGGAGGAGGACAGGAAGTAAAAACAGGTCCTTATGATAGATTTGATTAATAACATAACTTACTCTAATCCATCACAGGTAAGGTGTTAGGGCAAGTTGAAACCCAGAGAGACTGAAACTGGAGTCTACATAAGGGTCTTCCAGAAGTGAAAATTCGCATTGCTTTTTGCTGAGAGTTTTGAAGGGAGTTTTTTCTACCTGTGGAACATCAATGGTAGTTTGCTGTTTCTTTAGGTTATTAGATGGTTTTAATAATATCTGTCTATACTGTCAGAAATCGTTAAATGGTAGCGCAGTGGTTAAAGTGTTGGACTGCTGATTGGATTTGCTTTCCTATTGGGCCTCTGTACAAGGCCCTTAACCCTCAAATACTCAGTTGTATAAAAGAGATCAATGTACAGTATGTCGTGCAGGATAAGGCCATCTGCTAAATACGCAAATGTACAGACATTTTAAATATGTTACCAGCTTCTAACGTATTAAAAGAAATGAAATCGATTAAAATGTTAGCGATTGCCAAGCTTGCTTATGAACTGTAAGCGCCAACATCTTGTAAAACATTTCTTTATTGCCAGTTGGCACTAGCTGGCCATGTGTTCATACAGGACTGGTGCTCGCTCGGAATCAAATAAAGTTGATTCAATCGTTGACATAATGCTGAGAGAATCTGAAACATGGCATTGTTATGTTATGCATCCATGTTTTAAGGTCAAATGGTAAGATGAAGCTATATGTAGTAGCTAGAATTTAATGCTGCAACATCAGTTACTTTTGTACAGATGTGGTAGCTGTCCTTTCCATTCCGGGTGTGCTTGTGTGTTATCTTTCCACTAGGTACAGTATATTTTAGACATAACCATGCTGACCTCACCGTTACATATTCTAGAATGTTTCCAAAATTATATTAAAGCTGACAAAAAAGTGTTTATTTACTACGCATTTTCTGTAAGATTTGCACTGCAATAGAAGCATCAAAGCATATTAAAGTATTATGATTAACGAATTGGGGTCAAGTGTAAGTGAAATCTAAAAAGGCTTTCACTGGATCAGCAAATGTGTAAAGTAAATGTGTTATTCATGTCATATTGAGGGTCCCTAGACAGCCATTACTAACCCAATATCCTGTTTAAGAGTGAGCCCCTGCTCCAGCATGTTGATCTTGGCCATTCACCAAAGCGTGAAAGTATGAAAATTGTCCAGTCATGGCCTGGAGTGTTCACAAACCACCAATATTCTGTAGCTCTGCACATGTGTTTCAGACCTGGTAAGATAGCGCGCCACAACACACAAATATTTTCTGTGCTCCATTTTTCAACGGTCTGGGCAGCCATGCCAGAGTGCAGATAAACAGCACTGACTTCCTCCAGGCATTTTATCTTTCCATTTTTAAATTCCAAACGTGTTGAACCTCTGTGGGGAAAAGCTAGGACTGAAATAGCCATGACTTGGTTACGGCGCGGATATGAAAACAACAGCCATGATGGCAGCTCTCACTCAGCGCGAGGGTCTGCGAGGGGTCTAAGCGGTCCTTTGCTAAAAGAGGCTTTCACGCACAGTTTCTGACGTTGCGGCACATAGTTTAACATAAGCAATAATCAAAGTTCTCATGTTACTGTTTTTTCAGGTAAAAACTTTTGTCTACAAAATTATTTAATGTAGAACAAAAACATATTTAACAGTTGGGGTTTGATTCAGAATTAAGAATCAGCTTTATTGCAAAGGACAATGGCTTGACGAATCTACCTCTATATGCTGGTGTTAACAAGGAACAAGATACTTAGAAATGAGATGTTGGTGTGTAATCTCTGCACTAATATCCACACTTCAAAATAAAAGAGATAAAATATTCAGTATTTGAATATTACAGTTAGTAATGTAGCATTATTGCTAGCTTGAATTTAAAAAATTTAATAAATAAACCATCAATCTGTAAATTTGATTTTAATTTGGGTTTATTATCAGATTATGGTAATTATTTAGCCATTTAAATCAGTCAGGTATGCATGTTACGTTAATACAATATTACTGATGTTGTCTATAAAAAAGGCCAAAGGAACAACAATAGAAAGTATGACTTGCACTAAACTTTCAAATCACATGAGGCCAAAAACAATATTGATTCACTTAAAGTGGGAGGGTTCAAGGTTCAAATCAGTGTGATCTGAAAGGAACTTGAAATAAGCCAATTAGCACTCACGCTCAAATCATTTGCTTTTTAAAATTTTATTGACCAGCATATGTACACTGGCACATCAGTTATACAAACTACAATACTTTCATTATAAATAGTCTTACTTTATTATTTATTTTCAAAGCATATTTAATATTCCTAATATCTTTCGTCTCAGGCAGAAGGGGTTGATTAGAAGCACCAGACCTTCAGTCACTTTAGACAGTTCGTGAATTTGGTGTCTTTTGTTCTATTATATACTTATGTTGCCATTTTTTCTTCAACACATTAACTTTAAATAGTGACTGCTGCTAAAAACTACCTGACTGTTTACATGTGCCAACATTAACAATTATATATATAATCTGTTAACACTGTAAAAAGCTCCACCACCACTAAGGAAGACCAAGAAGACCTGGGTTTAATCCCCACCACCGTCCCCGTTGACCCTGACTATTCCTGCTTCAGGGGTGCTGTACCATAGCTGACCCTGTGCTTTGATGCTAACCTTCCAAGGTGGAATATGCTAAGAAAAACATTTCAGTATACTGTGTTAAATGTAGGATCGCCTTACAGCAAGAAGGTCCCAGGTTCGATACCTAGGCTTTTTGTGTATGTTTTCCCTGTGTTTGTGTGGGTATACTACAGGTACTGCGGGTTCCTCCCACATTTGACTTTGGATTGTGTTCATTAATAATGCGTGTGTGTGTAATATTCAACTAGAAGGTGAATATAAATAATAGCAAAAATTACTTTTAATCAATATATCAACATAAATACTTAAATGTATCTTTTACTTTGCAGTAATTAATCATATTCATAATCTTAAGACCAAGTATATTTACTTTAATAGAACACAGAATAGATTATTAGAAGAGCGATTATAGAAGTTGAAAGCTGTATAAATGAAATAAAACTGTATAAACATATAACATAAATCTAACTTTCTAAAAAATTGAAAAGAAAATTTTTAATTTGTGAAAAATTTAATTACTACTGCTTTAGCACCCTCTGTTGATCGTAGCTGGTGAATGGCCCTATTTCTATCCATACACTAAAAACATCACAACTGAATATATTTATTCTCCTTAGAAGAGAATATTAGTACTTTTATTGTTACTTAGGTAATTATTATATTACTAAATATAGATCTAGTAAATCTCTGCAATTAAAAATTAGCTTGAGTAAGAGTTAATGTGTATGTTGAGTTAAACTTAAAATAACTTTTTCCAGTATACTAAAGTACATAGAAGAAAATTATATTTTTAATAGTAAAATAATAAATACTTTTTGTGTTTCAGATTTTTGTATTCATCTTTTGGATGAAATGTCTCATTTTATTTAAATGCACAACATGTTTTATAACAAAATGAATTTTCCAGTTAATTTTATACTTTTACTTCTTACTATATATTTTTTATAACATCTTTACTTACAATCTCCTGGGATGTAAGAGCATTAAATTTGACTGGTTCCAACTCTGATTAAGATGCAAGGAATGTATCAAGTCTTGGTGAAATAAACTTCCCATTAATGCTGAAACAGACGAGTCTTTAAGAGATGATTAAATACTTACCCATTTCTCAAATATCACAATATCTGATAAATGATAAACAATACAAGAAATAAGACAATATAAGACTTTCAGCATTTCATTATCTTGTTGATGATTTAAATGGTAATATACTATTGTTTCCTGTGATTTTACCACTTAAAGGATGAAAAGTTGCAATACAATAAAACAATAGCGCAGAGGTTTGGGTTGAAAGCTATTCAAGGTGGTGAAAATCTGCAAATCAATGGTTAGGGGTGATGAGTGTCATTTCATTTCATTGTCATTTCAGTTTAAAATAGAAAGTGCATTTGTTAACAGTCATCCAAAACAATAGGGCTACACAAGATAAACTTGTGCAAGACAAAAATAAGGATATACTACACATATATAAAATAGCACCACATGAAAAAATGTGGTGCTATTTTGAAGTGTGAACTCAATTAAACATTAATTCATTCATTCATCTTCTGTGCCTGCTTATTCCCTAGCTCTGGTCACAAGGGTCTGCTGAAGCCTATCCCGGCGCACATATTAAGAATATACATGTAGTTATAAAAACCTATTACTGATAGGTTAGTTGACTTTTTGTATTTTGATTCTTGTCATAGGGGCTTGTTCACCATATCATTAATATTTATCCTTAATGTTATTTGGCAGACATGCTTATTCAGAGCGACTAACATTTATCTCATTTTATCCAACTGAGCAATTGTAAGTTAACAGCCTAACTCAGGGGCCCAAAAGTGGAAACTTGGTGGTATACGAATTAAAAGACAATTCCTTATCTAGCATTAATTAACCATCGCAACACTAATTCCCCACACCATATCCTAAAAAAAGAGTACACACACAAACACGCATCTCTAATAAATATTCCTTAGTCCCAGCGGGACCTTCACATGTTTAATTGTCCCTATTGGGTCAAGTGTGAAGAGGTTGTGACATTCTAATAAAAATTTAAGTTAGTTGCACAAATACTGAAACTACACTAGAGGGAAAACATTAGTAGGGTCATCCACAATGTGGTTAGATCTGTAGATGCAGATTGTTGTGTATATAATCATATAAAGTGGTAGTGCAGTGGTTGAGGTGTTAATTAGGGTTTGCTTCCCTCCACCACCAATTTACCAATGTTGGGCCCCTGGCAAGGCCCTTAAACCCCAATTGCGCACTGGTATTAAAGTAAAACATGACAGGCTAAGAAAGGGGTTTCAGTGCAATAAAACATGCTTTACAGAATCTGGTTGGTTTTACTAAAAAGCAGGAACGCACACACAACAAACCACCAGGTGAAATTAAAGCAGGATAAAAATTAAAGCAGACATTTTGGGTTTTAAGTTATAAAATTGCTTATAAAAATGTGGTGTGCTTGTAGTGCCATCCACTGCCAGAGCATAGCTACTACACTTAGTATACAATTTATGTTTTGTGTATGGGTTAAAGGAGAGGTTAGTATCAGCACTAAGGCCACAAACTCTCAATAAACCTGAAATGACTGCAATTAATCCTACGCATCCTACACTATTGATATCAGGGAAAAATTGAAAAAAAATATAACTAAAAATATTCTGCCTTTCCGAGTTTGGTCTGGCTTCACCAGGTTCCTCATAGCGTTGGAAACATGCTATGGTGCATTTATTGCTGCCAGACCTGGTTTGTAGACAGATTTGCCAAAATCTCTCTGTCTTATCTGATTTGATTTTGTATTAACATTGACATTAAGCTAGTCACCCAAAGAAAACCTTAGAAACCTGCCACTATTATTTATGACAAAAAAAAAATCTATTTCCTGGTTACTAAAGATCAAACAGGATTTTCCATGAACCTAACTAGGTTATCTACTTGTTTTTTATTTGTACGAATAACCTGGGGTTTCAAGATTTATTAGTGGTTAGACTTTGGTTCTCTCACTGTTGAATCACAGATTTGGAAACTGACTCTGGGAAGCATAGGTAAAACAGGGAATATAAAGTTTTTGTATTTCAAATTGGTTTATGTGGGCGGCGTGGTGGCATAGTGGTTAGCACTAGGTCTTTCTGTGCTTGCATGTGCCTCCTTTTAAAAGGAGCTTTAGATGATTATTAGGTTGCAATATATATACGTACATATATGTATGTATGTATGTATGTATGTATATTATTTTCACACCCTGGGCCATACACACTTACAGGGCCACAAACGCGCATTTCATCTTATGGGCAATTTAGAATCATCCATCAACCTAACTAACATACATAACATGTCTTTATATATTTTGAGGAAACTGAAGTAGACCCACACAAGCATAGGAGAACATGCAAACTCACGCAAATTATTTTACATCCTGTATCTAAAATCACACATAGTTATGTAAAAATTGGGACATTTTTAAATTGAAAACTTCAGTGTTGGTAGCGTAGTGGTTAGCACAGTCGCCTCACAGCAAGAAGATTCTGGGTTTGATTTCCAGTCAAGGGGTCTTTCTGTGCAGAGTTAGTATGTTTGTTTTGTTCCATGTTGAATTCTGAGGAATAATAGTATAAAGTGCATGTTTGCACCCTGTATTTTGGACAAAGAAAAATTACATTTTGACTGAATAATTTCTGTACACCTGGTTCCGAGACCTTATGACCAAAAGTTCTAAGACCAAAAGTAAGGACACTTATGGAGGTGTGATTGAACCACGTATACCTACTGGATTTAGACAGAAAGAAATTTTTAAAAAGTTTTATTAGAAACTTAGAAATTAGAACTTTGTTGTTCAATTATTTTTTTTTATAGCCATATCCTGATAGGAACCGTCTGTAACAGCGCCAGAGTTTAAAACACTGAATTGGTTAAAATGTGACAATGTCCGAACACAGAGCATAACACTTGGAGTAACTAAGTGATGTGTGCATCCACCTGTGAAAAGAATGAGCAAAAAGGCTAGTGTCCCTGAGCAACAGGCTCATTAATGCAAACACTGGGTTACTATGGAGGCAAAGGGGCACAATGAAGTTTGTCTGGACTTCACACTATAGTCACTGATCAGAGCCACAGCAAACATGGACGAGTCTCCAGCTGCAGAGAAAAGATTCGGATTCATCCAAGACTATGTGTTAAAAACACTAAGACTACAAAAGGATAGATGGCAAAAGTGCGTGTCGGTGGAAGAGCAAAAAGAAGTAATCCAGGACTTTTTGGATAAATGCGACCACAGGACGCTGGTGCTGTATCAGAATGCAGCAGGACAACTTATCCCCTCTCATGAATTTGTAGAAACCCTCAAAAATAAAGCTGTTTATTTTATTAAAGTGAGACAAACTGCCCTGTCGTTTGACACTATGAAAGCAGACCTGATGTACGGAGACATGTCCTACTCGCCGCTGGAGCAGTTCTTAGCCCTCGTAGAGGAGGTGAGGAAAGTTTTGAAGTCGCTTTCTGAATCGCTTTCTGCGTAAAGTGCGTAATGATGCTTTTTCAGCGACGCATCCGATCGAATGAATCAAAGGTTACTTTATAAACTCTATGAAGGTTAGGTGGGCTATTAAATAGATGTGGGTTATGATTTCAGATGGGACGAAGTGCACTTTACATTCTCTGTGTTACATTTGCGATTCGACCCAAATTCCTAGCAGCGAGTTAAGAAGGAAGCGATTGTTTTTTTATTGATTTATTAATACAAATATTTGGATTACTTTTTTTTAAAGTCATTTGATAACATTTAACATCATGTGTCGCCTTTGAGTTTATTTCCGAGCAGGTGAAGGCGAAACCTGTGGTCACGTGGTGCACCGAGTGACGTCAGATTTGTATTGTATTTTTGTAAACTATTGTACGTGTTTAAAGTTTTTTTTGATGCTATAAAACGCCAATCATTACACATTTAAATAAAATTTAATGCAAGTTTAATACAACTGATATTTAATACAACAAATATTGTTAATTAAAGCACAAATTCCAAAATTAAGAAAATTCTTTTATGTCTATAAAAATACATTTTTGTGACTACATAATTGTGCCTATTTGTGTATAAGCTGGGCAGCAGGTTTAGTGGTTAGCACTGTTGGCTTACAGCAAGGTCCCAGGTTTGTATCCTCAGCATGGTTCCTACTGGGTGAAGTTTGCATGTTCTTTTAGTGTTTACTCCAGGTTTCCTTTTATATTTTAAAATTATCATTTAGGTTTACTGATGATTCTAAATTGTTCACCTCTGTGTGTGTGTGCGCATGCTTAGCCTTGTAATGGACTGGTGTATACTTTCACCCAATGACTCCTGCACATCCCTGTAACTTGATGGATAAATGGCTGTCTACAAGCTGAGCACCAGACTTAATTCTTAATTCACAGTGTGCTTTGCTTTATCCGTCTAGGTTGTAGTTCCCGTGTTACTCAACACAGGCAACCACACCCACTGGCCTCAAGTTATGTCTCAGGATCTCATGCGACACATCCATGCCCTGAAATCCAATGTGTTTGTGATGTCTGGACATGTCAAAAACAAAACTTTTCTTCCACTTCCTGCAGGATCAGAGAGCATTGAACAAGCAGTTTTTAATAGTGAAATAAGGTGCAAACATTTGTGTTTAAGCATATTCTTTATATTTGTTATAAATTGCTAGTGTTTGATCTTCTCCTTGTTTTATTTTTGAGTTTTAATTGGGTTTTAACGACGCCTTTTGCCCTATGTGCACTGGGATAGTCTCCAACAGACCCAGTGACCCCAAATTAGAAAATAAGCATAGTATAGAAGATGAATGAAGATGAATAAATGTAAATACTAATGGTTCACCTTTATAATGATATTTCATTATACAGTGTATAAAACGTGTTACATGTTAATTGAAGCGCTCGTATCATTTGCGACAAATATAAAGATGGTTTGCGACTACTTCAAAAGTAAAATAAAATGTGTAAAAATTATTAATTGACATATCCCAATGCCTATATGGTCTACCAAGATATATTTGGGTATAAGGTAAACACGAACAGTTTGCTATCTTTTGAACACCTCAGGGAAAAGCTAGTGGATAAGAATATCATCCACTCTGTTGAATCCATGGTGATTGAATGGAGTCATCAGATTCATAAAGTTCTTGGGAGAGACTCAGCTGAACCACTGCTGCAGGGCAAAAACCCCATGCCACATGTAGAGCTAAACTTTTGGAAGAATAGGTCAGTGCTTGTTGTTATCACTCAAAATCTTTTTGCTATTTTTTTTTATCCCAATTATTATCCATATTCTTTAAAAAAAATTTGTTAACAGATACATTGACCTCGATTGTATACACAACCAATTAAGTTCAACCAAAGTGACCAAAATGGCAGAGCTCTTGGATGTGATGGAGAGTAGTTACTATCCTGCTTTTATCAATATAATCCAGCTTGTGAAAAGGGGTAACGATTGAAAATTTTCCTCTTAATTCATTTGTTAATGGCACAAACCCATTAAAATTGTATACATTGTGATTTTATTCAAAAGCTTTAAAGGAAGCAAAAGACATCAATATTTTCCTCAAGCCTTTGCAGCGACTTACCGAAGATTTGGAGAACACAGATTTTAGTGCTGTAAAGGAACGACTTGCACCTCTTATGCACACTGTGTGTCTAATATGGGCCAACTCTAAGTACTACAACACTCCAGCCAGATTGATTGTGCTTCTGCAAGAGATCTGCAACCTTCTCATACAGCAGGTGTGTGAGTCAATCTCTAAAGTAAATAATTAAAGACATTTTTATGAATGCAATTGTTAGCAAAATGTTAGCATTATTTATTGTATCTTTAGGCTCTAATATATTTTTATTCACTATGTAAAAATAAGTACCTAAAGGTGACCAATGTTGGGAGGTCTAGAATGAGGTCAAATTTCCAGATTATCGCCATGATTTTCAGTGTGTAGAAAAGTGATTTGAGCCGAAAGTGATTTTATTACATCATAGCCTAAGTCTAACATAAAAATGTTAACGAAATAGTCATGCCAGCGGTCACAATTGTTTAGCCTCTGGGTACTCCGGTTTCCTCCCCAGTCTAAAAACATGTGCATTAGGTTGATTTGTGACTCTAAATTGTGAGTGTGTGGTCATCTGTATGTGGCCCTGAAATGGACTGGCGACCTGTCCAGGATGTACCCCCTGGCTCTGGCCCTATGTGTACTGACATAGGCTTCAGCAGACCCCTGTGACCCCAATTTAGGGAATAGGCAGGTATAGAAGATAAATGAATTAATGTTTGCCTGACAGTTTACCTTATGCACACATTTGCCGTTGGAATCTTGTATAGTTATGTTATATGTATAAATATATACACTCAAGTCAATAGATATGATCAGTTAAGTAGCAAAGGGGGCTGTTAGTTTAGAAGTTAGTTACATTATTTCTAATGACATTAGCAACCAGTGAACTAGACGATCAACAATGTCACCTTAACTAATATTAGGTATCTCCATAAAATCATTGGACTCATTTTCAGCCCCTTTGTTGGTGCATTTGGTCCTGGGTTCCACCAGGTCCATGACAATGCTGGGCTCATGTGGAAAGAGTATAAAGGCAGTTCCTGGAGGTTAAAGGAATGTTTTAACATTGACTGGCCCCCAGGCCTGCCTGACCTAAATCTAATAGAAAACTGGGACATTTTGTTTTGATCTTTCAAACACAGCGAGGTGGCAACCCTCACTATATAGAAGCTCACTGATACCCTGGTTCAGATCTTAGAGATGTATCAGGTAGCAAAAAGCTTTTATATATATTTTAGAGATGTGGTCTGAGTAGCCAAGATGGGAAAGGAGCTTTGACCAGTACATGCCAGGAATGTTTGTGTAAACAACATTCATCATGTTTTTCCTTACTTGTTGTTAGTCCACATACTGATGGAAATTTAAGGTATTCTTGATTGAAATCTCCAGCAATGATATAAACAGTCTATCATAGCCTCAAAGTAAACAAAGCTCCTCCTCAAGATTAGTGCTGGGTAGAATGCACACTCTGGCAATGAAAAAAGTGGTTAATTCCCAGGGTAAATAGAATGGCCTGCATCTCAGAAACAAATTTCACTAGCGATTTGCAGTAAACAAATAGATTTGTAGTAGAAACAATCACAGAGTTCTTTTACCATTCTGTTGACGCCACCACCGCAAGTCTTAGCGCACAGAGCTGCATTTCTTTAGACACTGAAATGAGGTTAGCTCCTTTAGCTAAATGGTGGTGTCTGGAACTCGCTAAGCCATATGTATGTAAAAACAAAGACCCAGTGGTCTCTCAACTCATGCTGTGTACTGTAGTGGAGTCCAATGTATTGTCCAAGGAGCAAATGTTAGATGGTAAAGCTGGCCAGCCAGGGTTTCTTTTTAACCTAGATCAATGGGTATTGATGTCTCCTCTTCCTTTGCTATTAATATCAGATTTAAGCAAAGGGCAGGAGGCCTGGTCTTCATAGCAAATTGGGGTCACAAAGTTTGTCCAACACATTGTCATGCAAGTGGTTCATGAGCACTAAAGTCCCTGGAGTCTATGTGCCTTTAATAATCAGGCTTAAAATATGAATACCATTTTTTGCATCTGGAGTAACTGCTGTGTACTACTTCTGCACCGCCATCTTAAATATCTATATTAGGAGATACCTATTTTTTGTTTAAATCAAAGCATGTCGGGCTTACATATAAGCACGTGTGAGCTATAGAAAAAAGTACTAAAAATAAAAAAGTACCATTTTAAGCAAAATAGACTAGCCTGCTACATCATCTTTTCTCTTTAAATTTTATTTGGTCTGAAAATTGATCATTGATTATCCATGTATGTATGTGTGTGTATGTATGTATCTATGTATGTATATTTAGTCATCCACCAAAAGTTCTCCCACCTGAAAAGATGAGAGAGGCCTGTAATTTTTATCATAGATATACTTCTGTGAGGAGAAAAAAGAATTTTAAAGAATTTATTTGCAAATTATGGTGAAAAATATTTATTAAAGTTATTCTCAACACACTATTATATAAGCTTTGTTGGCAATGATGTTTTCTGTAATTCTACACAAGTAAGTTTTCCACACACTTTTGCTGGTATTTTGGCCCATTCCTCAATGCAGATCTCCTCTAGAGATTTGTAACTCCCTCCAAAAAATTTCTGAGGTTGAGATCTGGAGACTGCCTAGGCCACTCCTGGACCTTAAAATAATTGTTACGAAGCCCTCCTTTGTTACCTGGGTGGTGTTTTTGGGATTCAGGCCCAGCCTGGTGCAGCTCTACAATGAATAAAGAAAAGTTGCACCTATTTATTTAGTATAAGTACACTCAATGCAATGTAGTTATTTTGTGCAGAATTTGTAAAGATAAATTCTCTTTTCCATTTTCCTTGGGTGAAGGCTCAAAGCTATGTCAATCCAGAGGACATCCTGAAAAATGATGTGATGGAAAGTCTTTTACGTGTGAAATGTGCTCTTGATGTGCTTACAAAATTTAAGGAAATTTTTAACAACCGAAAAACCTGCCTGCACAAGTACCAGAGAAACGGGATGGAAGTAAAACCCTGGGATTTCTCGACCTCCATGATGTTTGCCCGATTAGATCAGTTTATAGAGAGATTAAAAATGATTGAGGTGAGTGGCTAGGTATTTGTGGAAGATCAGTATATAATTTATGCCGCAGATTGACAATATTCATGAGGCAGTTTCTTAAAATGTTAAAGTATATCTTTCATATTAATAACCTTCTCTTTTCTTTTACCTTCTCCAGACTTTACTAATGACTGTGGTTGATATGATGAAACTAGAGAAGCTTGAATTTGGAGGCATTCGTGGACGCACTCTTAGTGAGCAGACATTTCTTCTTTATGAGGAGTTTCTAGAGAGATACAAAATGTTTACAGAAACAACATATGATTGCCTTGATGTTTGTAATGCGGTATGTATTTAGTCTAGATACACTAAGTTGCCAAAAGTATGTAGTCACCTAAGCATCACAAACATGCAAATTCAAACATATATTAAAATATTTCATCTGAATGTGAGTTATCTCTTCATTCAGCTCCAATAGTATTAGTGAGATCAGACACTAATGTCGGTTAAAGAGGTCTGGGGTGCATTCCAGTTCATCCTAAATGTGTCCAGTAGTGTTAAGATTAGGACTTGCTGCTCAGGGTTATCGTCATGCTGAAACAGTTTTGGGGTCTCTTAGTTCCAGTAAAGGATTAATGTATTGCTACAACCTACAACAGCATTCAAAATAACTGTCTGCTTACATTTTTGTAGCAACAATTTGGAGAGGAACCACATATAGATCTAATGGTCAGGTGACCTCAAACTTTTGGCAATGTAGTGTATATTAATCAAACCCAAATATTTGCTTTAAGAATTTTTTATTAAATAGGGTTATTTTCCAGGAATTTGAAACACATTTAGTTGAGTTTGAGTCTGAAGAGAAAGACACCGATCGACGTCTTGGTGGAATCTTTTGTCAGGCATTTGATGATGCTTCAGGGCTCGAGCATGCCTTTAAGGTGAGTGAGGACTACTTGACAGGTTTTTTCTCATCCATTCTATAGCCTAGACACCTTGTAACTTTTTCATCTTTCCAAAGATGAAAGGGTGCAATTTTGGTAGTTCTCTCATGGAGGCTATGAATAATAAAAAATCACTGGTATTATTGTGCACATTCAGCAGGTGCAATTCTTTGAAGGATGGAATGGTTTATGATTATGTATGAATTCCTTATAAATTTTACAAATATGTAGCCTAAACGTTTAAAGAATACAGGTTGGTTTGTATGATTGGTCAGAATACACAGTAGGTCCGAGTCTTAACAGGGAAATTCTTCAAATAAATCATATATCACTAGCTTGTATCTTTGTTACAGGTTTTGGACATGTTTGGCACTCTGCTTGAACGTCCTCTGATAGCAGCTGATGCAAAGACAAGATATCCTGTTTTGGTTAAAATGTTTGACAAGGAGCTTGACTGCTGCATGGAATTGTACAAAAAACACACACATGCTGAGGAGCAGCTGGGTAAGTTAAATACACATTTTTTTCGTTAGCGGAGAGTCTAGTCCTGTATAATACGGAACAGTTAGTAACAGCACAGATGAGTGCTGTATGTATAACACATTTATAACACGTGTGCGTTATATAGTATTTATATAAAGTTAGATTACTTTAACTTTTTAAATAAAAACATATCCATCCATCTTCTATACCCGCTTATTCCCGAACCTGGGATCACCGGGGTCTGCTGGCGCAGCGCACATAGGGCAAAAGGCAGGCAGTACACCCTGGACAAGTCGCCAGTCCATCGCAGGGCCACACACACAACCATACGC
>JAOTQW010000041.1:10203094-10226279 GCA_026260075.1 Sisor rabdophorus | reverse complement strand
GTGACCCCGGATTCGGGAATAAGCGGGTAAAGAAGATGAAATGAAATGAAATGAAGATATTGGTGTTTAAGTGCTACCTTACCATTTGCTTTTTTACTATTAAAACCATATGTTTAAATCAATCATTTGATATAGCACACAACTTTTACTGGCCTTCTAGTTTCAGTTTAAGTAGTTAAAGTGCTTTTGCAATTATTTCGCTTGTTCACAAAAAGTGTTTCATTAGATTGGTAACAAGATCTGGTGTTACGATTACGAATCTGTAATTTTTACTTTCAACCTTGGAAATTGTAGGGGGTAGAGGGGTAGCACTATACAGTAGAATGTGGTAGACTAGTGCTTAAGATGTTTGACTGCTAATTAGAAGATTGAGTTTTGATTCCCAGTACCAGCAAATTATTACCACAGGGCCTATGTGCAAGGCCTTTAACCTCCAGTTTTTCAGTTGTAAAAAAGAGATAAATGTAAGTCACTCTGGATAATGGCATCTGTCAAATGCTGTAAATGTAAACGGACATATCGCTAGACGCAGAAGGCTGGCTGTCACTGAACATCTAAAGAATCTATAGTGCGCCCATGTGCCTACCTTTATACTCTATATCATTTTAACCTCAACAGAACTAACTATTATTAAAATTTGAATTAATTTTAAACCAATAAAGCTGATAACTAAGAAATCTAGATAGATTTTTACACTATTTGTTTTGGCTTTTTTTTCCAGCCCACCACTGTGTGAAATGTAGTGTGACTTATTTAGATTTAAATGAGTTTGTGGTGTGTCCAAACACACACTGTCTGTTCTCGGGTATAAACGGGGAATAAATGTAATCTAGCTTTACCAGATGTTTGTCACTTTACTAGTCCCATCCAGAACCGAATGACACACTTCAAATGATTTCATATTTGGAAATTTAGACTTGTATTAACTATAATATTAATTATTATTAAATATAATAAGTTCTGCTTTGCAGGTTGAATTATGGCTGAATAGAGTTCTGTATACCATGCGCTCTACCGTGCGACACGAGATGACCGAAGCCGTTGTGGCGTACGAGGAGAAGCCGAGAGAGCAGTGGCTGTTCGACTATCCTGCTCAGGTAGGCACTACTACTGGTAGTAGTGTTCATGTAGTGTTTATTATGGAATCTCTATTAGATTTTTTTCAGTCCATCCATCCACCCATCCATCCATCCATCCATCCACCCGCCCGAATTAACTTTGCTGTACATGTACACATAAATAGATATAGACATACAGACAAGATGGATGGTAGGTTGGTCAGTTGGTTGGCTGAATGGTTGTTCGGTTGGTTGCCATTAAACCAGTTGCACAATCTGAAAGTCAAAAGGTGCCTGTCAAATGCACAAAATCTACTAAATTTGCTTTTTATGTTTTAATAAAAGCATCTAAAATCATGGGGGCTAGTGGGCAGTGGTGGCTACAACAGTTAAGGCCCTGAGTTTGTTGAAAGTACAAAGACTTGTGTAGATTTAATACTAAAACAATGCATACTTAACATTGCAAAAAAAATTAGATTTAGAAGTGCATGTGCGTATGAAGATTCCCACGCATATTCTCTTTGTACATCCCATTTAACGTGAAATTGAGCGCACATGCACAAGCACCACCTGTGATTCTCTCCAAAGTGAATAGGAGGTGCTACTATCATAGTTAAATCAAGAAAGAAATCTAATTTATTAATAATAAAAAAAGTGTAAGTGTGTTTACCAGTTAAATTTTTTGTCTCCTGATAGGCGCTTGAATAATTAAAAAAAAACACACAACGGACAAAAAACACAAAAATTTAATAGAACCATCAATGCATTACTTGGTAGGAGGCTGCCTATCGTGTAGCCTGCCAGCAGCTGGGATCTTCATTCCAACCGCGCTGTTGGTAAAAACGCATGAATCATGGGTTGTCCCAGAGCACCTTGTCACAAATATTTGTGTATTTGTTCATTATTCACACATTTATTTAATAGAAAATTTTCAGATTTACATCTCCTTTATATATTTATAAATGTGTGTGCAGTCGATTGCTCGGATTACATTAGAAAAATGGCTATTGCTGCAAATTGCGCTTTTGGCTGGTCAACTACATAATGCATTAACCTTTTAGACTCCTATAACTAATAGACCTGTGGTAAAATACTTTGTAGTCTAACGTTTTCAACTTCACTGTATTGCCTCTAAGCGATGCCAATTGACAGAAACATGTAAAATGTCTGTATGCCAGTCGCAAAATTGGTGTGGTGGAACACAAGTTTCCATGATCATTGAGGGAAGAAAGTGGTTAAGGTGTTGGACTGATACCAGAAAGACCGGGGTTCGATTCCCAGCACCACCAAGCCACCATTTTGGGCTCCTAAGCAAGGCCCTTAACCCCCAATTGCTCTGTAAGTCGCTCTGGATGAGGGCGTCTGCCAAATGCTGTAAATGTAAATGTAATTGCAGTGTTATATGTTATAATATGCAAGGTTTATGTGCATAAAGTGTTGACACACTGAGTTCAAGCCACCACCGCCAAGGATGCCACTGACATTTCAGACATTTTTATTGTTGTTAGAATCGTGTTTTTCAAACTGTCTTTATCCAACATGATCTTTGCATCGATTAGGCTTAAGCAAGATTTTATAGCAAAACATTTCCTTTCAAAATATACACCCTATTCTCCTGCAGTCTGATAACTAGTATTACCTGTTTTGGTTTTATTATGTTAGGTTGCACTTACCTGCACTCAGATCTGGTGGACCACTGATGTCAGCATGGCCTTCGCCCGGCTCGAGGAGGGTGCTGAGAACGCTATGAAGGACTATTATAAGAAACAAGTATCCCAGCTGAACACGCTTATCACCATGCTGATTGGGCAACTCAGCCCTGGAGACAGACAGAAGGTTATGACCATCTGCACTATAGATGTCCACGCCAGAGATGTAGTGGCAAAAATCATCTCCCAGAAGGTACCACCATCAACCTTAACGTCATCAGCTTATCATATTTAGTGAGACTTCTAGTGTCTCTGCAAAATCATTGTGGTTCACAGTCAGCACATACAGAGTAAAATTAAATTAGCTGCTAACTAAATTAGCTACTTCAGAGCAGGAGCTTGGAATAAGTATTTTATTAATAAATGTACATATGACATAATTTAGAGTGCTTATATATTTTTATTATTATGACATTTTTTTATTTTAGATCAAGGCCTTATCGTCCTAAGATTTTTAATTTTTTAGGATTTACCCGAGTAATGACTGCTAATTTAAACAGAAATCCCAAAGCAAAGTAAAGAGAGTGGCTTAGCCTCTGGATAATTTCTCTTCACCGCTCAGGTGTTACATTTTCGTCTTTAATCCTCCATAATCACCGTCCTTGCATGGTGCGTAGTATTAGCCGCGCACGGTCTAGCACTCGCAAATTGGTTCTCGCGCTCAAATGTGTAGAAAAAAAACTTTGTCAGCTTTTCTTGTGACTATAAAAGACTTTCTGCAACTTCTGTATGAAAGCCAGGTTTCAGTCTGTGCCTGTTCTTGTTTTCTTTCAGGTGGAAAACTCGCAGGCTTTCGTATGGTTGTCTCAACTGCGCCACCGTTGGGATGACCAGGACAAACACTGCTACGCTAACATCTGTGATGCCCAGTTTCTTTACTCCTACGAGTACCTGGGCAACACGCCACGTCTCGTCATTACGCCACTTACAGATAGGTGAGTCCAACACAGGCCAGCTTGATGCAAATCTAAATGGAAATTTTAAGTTGGAAGCTATTGACGACTTTGTGGAGGGCTTCCTAATAAAAGATGCACCGGTGTGGAGATTGGAGTGCACCACAATAATCAATCTGAATCCCTAGCATTCATTAATTTAGAAATGTTAACCTTTTTTAAACCTTAGTTCCAGAGCAAAAATTGACTTATTTTTAATCCATATAAATAAATCGATCATTATCACCTATACACAATTTGGATGGTTAAAGATTTATATTTTAGCTGTAAATTCTCAGATTGGTATGTGTTTGGTATTAGATTAGATTTTTATCTGGACTTTATGTAAGGTTTAGTGCCATACTTTTGTCCAATTAAAGTGCAGCAGCATGGATTCTAATTGTATTTAGCTTGGTATTTTAGGACTGTTACTAAGTGAACCGTAAAGTTTGCTCATCAGTAAATGACACACACTATAGCAATGTTATCTCTGGTCATCTAGCCTGATTTAACTCATGCGTTCAGGAGGTGTGGATTTGTGCATCATTTTGCAAAGCCACAATGTTTTCCTCTCTTTTAAACATTCACCCTGAAAATACTGACAGCATAATAATAAGGAACATTTGAATATCGCTTCACAATAACTTTTTATATTGTATGATGCAACATTCTTCCTGTTGCAATATTTTCCTACAGCGTTCAACAGCAATATTTTCACATTTTATGTAAAAAGGATAAATCCTCTCCAAAAAGTATCTATAATATAATAAATATTTATTATAATACATCCAATTAATTTTGTATAAGGCTTTTTAAAATAGACTTTGCCACAAATCCTGATAAATATTTACATCCATAATGAGCAAGTAAGATGTGACAGTAGCAAAGCCAATGTCCCAGAGATAATGAAGACATCCCACATTTAAAGAAGGAACCAGATGTATTGTAAGTGATAGCAACTAGTAGAAATATGAATGAGAGGGAGAGTGAAAAAAAAGAAGAGTAAAGGCTAAACAGGAGAGTGTGTGTGAGAGAGAGCAAGAAAGAAAGAGAAAAATGGATTGTAAGAAGGAAGAAAGAAATAAAGAAAGGAGGGAAGATTAAATAAAATGAAAGACACAAAATTGGATAGATGAAGAAAGGAATGGGGAAAAAGGAAGGAAGGCTAAAAGAGAGAAAAGAGCAAAAAGTAGGCGAATCTCTTTATCAAGCTCTTAATATTAAAATGCCCAGAATAGATTTCAAATCTCTTTGAAATAACAATAAGGTAAAAGTCTTCATCAATGATATCTGAGAAATCAATGGTGCAGATGGCGCTGTTATGCATTAGGCTTCTAAAGGTCTAAGAAAGGTAACTGCTATAAAAAAGGTTTCTGGTGGGAAAACGGGACAGCAACTACAGGCATAAATGTTAAGAAAAAATGCAGCTCTGTTAGAAAAATTAACCACATTTATTTTCCTAAATTGATTGAATATACATGTGCATCATTATCACAGATGCTACATAACACTGACCCAATCCCTCCACCTGACCATGAGTGGAGCCCCAGCTGGTCCAGCAGGCACAGGGAAAACTGAGACCACAAAGGACCTGGGACGAGCGCTTGGCATCATGGTGTACGTCTTCAACTGCTCAGAGCAGATGGACTACAAGGTACAAGCCTCTACTTTTTTCTTATCTTTTCTCCTTCCAAACGCTGGAGGACTGGTTTTTTTGCATTTTTAGCTACATTTACCTCAAGCGCAACTCCTGGAATGTTGTTTTCATTAGGAGAAATTAGGAAAGAAGAGGGTTTTTAAAACTAAGACTACCCTGAAGCAAATCCTTGTTTCTTGTTGTTTCCGTTCTTGAATCTTTTTCTTCAGTCCTGTTTTCGTGCTTGTCCATCATCTCCTGGGCTGTGTATCAAAGCAAAGCAAAGCTGTCTTCTGCCAGCAGATTAGTGAAGCTCGGATGCTTAGGCTTATTTACCTCCTAAGCCGCGTCACCTATCTCCTTAGTATTCCGGCCTCGTCGCAGCTTGTCGATGTCGCTAGTCGGAGGAAAAAGCCATATAATATGATAGTCAATAGAGACACAGAGCTAATCTCTTTATCCAGCTTGTACCTGCTAAGGCTGTGGCATTATTACTGGCCCTGGTAGTAGACAGAGATAAAGAGAGTAAAATTATATATGGAGAGATTATTATGGGAACGGGACGGCGCTTTATGAACTTGTATATCCACAATTAATCAACACTCCCCAAATATACAGAGATGTGGTAGCTTATTGGACTGCTAAGGAGTAAATTATGGGTTAAATTTCCAACACAACCAAGCTGCTACTGCTGGGACCCTAAGCAAGGCCCTTAACACTCAAGAGTTGAAATTGATAGATTTGATAAATGTAGAGCTGTGGATAAAATGTTGATAGTAACCATCATCTTTTTTTTCACAATAGTATCGATAAAAAATATTTAGCTCCCAGTCTTTGTCAAATAACCTCCTCCTCTGTTTCTATAGTTTATGTTGACACATATTCAGTAGCAAGCATGGTGGAAAAATCAATGGTGCCTCTGCCTTTGTAATTGTTGTGTTTTTAGCTATTTGTTTCCCTTTTTATATGTAGGATTTTATCTTGCATCATTTTGTAATATAGCATAATACAGGGCAGGAATTACAAATTATGATTTTCAATTACAATACAGTGTGGTTAGCGTGGTCGCCTTGTAGCAAGAAATTCTCAGGTTCTCCCCGTTCTTTTCTCGCCACGCTTGCATGGGTTTAGGTTGGGTTGGGTAGTCCGATTTCCTCTCAAAGTCTAAAAATACGAAACATGGAGATTAGGTTAATTGGTAACACATAGGGGTGAGTGTATGTGGTTGTTAGCCTATGTGTGGCCTTGCTATAGACTGTTGAGCTGTCCATGGTGTACCCCTGCCTTTCGCACCCTTAAAAAGAGGTGATAGGCTCTAGCAGATGCCTGTTTTCACCTGAATTAGAGAAAAAGTGGATATAGATGATCAATAAATCACGATACATTCACAACACATACAATATCATTCAGGGATACTTTAAAGGTCTTTTTAAAATACTTAACAGGTTTAGTTAAAAAAAGTCACCTCTAACTGATAATCTGCTCTGCCTGCCTGATAAAGTCCTTACAGAGAGTCACACATTGTTTGGCACATGATCATAAAACAAGTAAAAAAAATTGACTTATCATTTCTAATAATATAGCATTTAAATAACTCCATGGTTTATTCACTAAAGATTTTACAGTCTGTTTATAAATAGTATAAAATTGTTAAAAAATCTTATTTATAGCAGAATAAGATAAATGAGATAATTATGGTACGCATAGAATTTAGCAGCAGCCACAAGTAATTAGTGCCAAATATTATTTTATTCATTCATCATTCAATCAACCTTATGTACATGTTTTTGGACTGTGGTAGAAAACTGAGTACCCGGAGAAAACCCATGCAAGCACAGGGAGAACATGCAAAGTCTGCACAGAAAGATCCCATGGCTGGGAATTGTAGCGAGGACCTTCTTGTTGTAAGGCAATCGTGCTTACCACTATGCCACCACACCACCCTCTAATATTCTTGAGGCAGTTAACAGTACTCAGACTTAGTAAACGTAAGTCACTTTGGAAAAGGGCATTTGCAAAATGCCAGAAATATTAATGTTAATATAAACAATACTGCGTTTCCTGCACCTCTAAAGGTGATACATATGAGATACATGCTTATTAGCAAACACCAGGTCACTGACGTATATCAGCTGTGGAGGAATTCCAAATTATGCAGCATCCTCATGACTCAGATATTAAAAGGGGAACACCGGAACATAGCTATGATTCGCTCGCGCACTGCATCTGTTCACTATCATCTGTTCTGAAGTGATTCAGATCAGAGATTCAGAGACCCTAACCAGCATGTAACTTTCTTACACTGGCTTATTTTTTGTATCTTTTCATTTTCATCCCAAAGTCCTGTGGCAACATCTACAAAGGTCTGGCACAGACAGGTGCCTGGGGCTGCTTCGACGAGTTTAACAGGATCTCCGTGGAGGTTCTGTCTGTGGTTGCAGTACAGGTGAGATATCACTTCACGTTAGCATCACTTTAATCTTCTTTTACAAAGTTGACTAGAAGAAACAAGCATTTGCTTGAAGCATTATAGGATTAATAGGGAAAGAAAATAAAAGTCTTAATATTGAAGTGAAATCACAGTGGTTAACGTGTTGAATTGTTTCCCAGCACCACCAGGTTATCACTGCTGTGCCCCTGAGCAAGGCCTTTAAACCCCAGGTGCTCAGTTATATGAGAGATAAATGTCACTCTGGATAAGTGTTTCCTCTGATAATTTTTTTGGACTTTTTAGCATTTAACGGTTAATGTAGTTTAACTGCTGACTACAGCTAAAAGCTTGGTTCACATCGCTTTAATCCACTTGAACGAGGTTGACTAGGAGAAATAAGCATTTGCTTAAACCTAGCAGGTTAAATAGGGAAAGAATATATAATATATAAGAAAATTATTAATATATTATTATTAATATATTTAGCTGTTCAGTCTTTTACCTTTTACTTTTAAAGATCTTTTACCTATTTACCTCTAATCTATTACAAGTAATAAAAGCAACTTAGCAAAACTCAGGTTTTTTCCCCTTCACTATGATGTTATCTTTGTTTAAGTAAAATATTGCGCCTAATGTTTTTTTATTGTTATTTAGGATGTCTCCATATGCATTACTAGAACTACCAGGCCTTGAACATTTAGTTTCTACATTCTTTATATATTTATTTATTTATCTTCTATACCCGCTTATTGAATTTAATTATTATTGCCTAAATTCACTGATACTGCAATGCCTAAACGTTTTCGAAAGCCACATAGTCCCACATTTGGTGGAAATATGAAAGTGGTGACTCAGGGATTTGGGTGTTGGACTGCTACCTGCATGATTGTTGATTTGATTCCCAGCACCACCAAGTTACCACTGCATCAAGTGCTCATTTGTAAAAAGGAGATAAAAGTCTCTTTGTATAGAGGTGTCTGCTGAATGCTGCAATTTTAAGTGTAAATGAATTGATTTTCATAAGTGAAGTTTTAATAGGTGTATGAATGAGACATAAAAAAAACACATGTATGTGATGTATAGTGTACATTACATTTACCATAAAGAGCTGAGTGAGTGTAGACAAGAATATATGACATAAGGGAAGGGGTTTCCATACACTTGGGAAATCATTTCCTAAGGAATCGTTTCTTATCTTTGGTTTTAGTAGGAGAAAAAAAAAGACTTGTTGTAACTCATGAACTGTTATCTTACATTTTACAGCTATTATGTTAAATGTGTAAAGGTTGCCGGGTTGTATAATACAATATTATCAGTGTAAATGTCACAGGATATTTGTGCAGTTTACAATTATGTAGAGTTAAATAACATTGTTACAGCACTCAAGCCTATAATAATAATACAGGAAGTGTTCCTGTAGCTCTGGTACTATACAGAATGAAGAATGAAGAAGTTTTTGGTTTAAATTTAAGTTTGACTGTTTTTTGTTTCGATAAAATCAATTTTGTTTCAGTCTCACTTTTAAACCTTGGTGCATTTACATGTATTTTACATCATTACAAGCATGTAAGACAAACACAACCATATACATTTTTTGATTAATTTGCTGTTATTATACAGTAAGGTTTCTAACTCGAGTATTTAGTAACGGGGATTGACCCCAGGTCTTTCTGGTATTCAGATCAACACCCTCCCTTAACTACTTAGGCCACCACTGGTTTTTAATGACTACATATTAATTAAGAATTCAGACTCCTACAGCAGTAGCATTATTTTGAAAATACATTTGTGTATTCACAGAATGTTTAAGAAATCATGTGGCCGAGCATTCAAATTATTAATTGTAAATCTTTGCTCATAAGGACTCGTTGAAAAAAACCTAGAAGGTACCACAGGGTTAAATGTCCTTTCAACTTCTTTTAATTAACAGCTTCAAAAGCCATTCTGCATTACAATTGCTTTTAGAGTTTGGCCAACAGGCTTTTATGTAGCACATTCTTGAAAAATTAAACGACAAGTAAGTCTTAATTACCTGCTCACAAATACCTGCCTGTAGGTATAGTGGATCATTTGATAAATATGGGTATGGAGGCACCTTTTTCCAAGCAAAACATGCTAAGTGGTACTTTTAAGTAGCTGGTGACTCAGAGATAGCAAGAATAAAAGCAACAGCGGACTCACCATTCTCTGAATCCTTATTATGTCAGAGAAATCAGTGGCACTATGATGAATAAAAGTTTGGGAACATAGAATAAGCTTTCTATTAGAGAATCATTGCGCAGGCAAAAAACAAACATACAGAGACCAGCAGACAAATTAGTGCACTCTAGCTTTTTATTTTTTATTGTAAGCACATCACTAGTGGTAAATTAACTGTTTAATATAAAACAGTTTATTTTCCTCCTAAATGCTACAAGCCAAAATGGTGTGCCAAATTGACTTTCCCCCCACAAAGTGGCCATCATTTTTCACTGAAATTCAAGTTCTTTTAAAAGCAAATCTCATTTTGATATTCCAGATCATTCATGTCTAAGACTATGTTGAGACATGTTTTTGGATGTAACATTAAATTATACCTTTATTGAAAGAATAAAATCCTGAACACAGTCCAACACGACAATTTCCCTGTGCACAAAGCACTTAAATTCCATGAATGTGTTATTTTGTGTGTGGAGTAAAAAAAAACTGCACAGAGCCCTGATCCGAACACCTCTGGCATGAATTGAAATAAAATTCCTTTTGCACCCCAGACCTTCTGGAGTAGACCTTCTGGGTATATAGGCGTAGTAATCAATTTTATCTTATTTTTTATTCATCATTTATACCTGCTTATATGCTAACTGTGTCTGCTGGAGCCTATCCCAGCACACATACGACGAAAGGCAGTGGTTCACCCTGGACAGGTTCAGTTCATCGCAGGGCCTCACGTGAACAAACAACCACACACACCCATTCCTAAGGGCAATTTAGAATCACCAATCAACCTAATGTACATGTTTTATTTAATTACCTTTCATTTTAGCTTTATTATTGGTATTTGTATTTTTGATAAGTCCGGCAGCCCAGCAGTAGTAACGATCTTTCAGATAGCAGTCCAACCACTTAAGTCACCAGTTGCTTAATATATGTACATAAGAAAAAGTTTAAAAGATCTTTTTGATTTTAGAAGTAAGAGTAAAACCAAATGTAAAATAGGATATTGAAAAATATTGTCGTGTCTTAATACTTTTGTCCAATACTGAAATGCAGTATAGTTTTTTCAAAGACAGTAGCTCTATAAATATGCTCTATGACACTGGCATCGTAACCTTCTAATGCCCGCTGTTTATCCATCTCTGAAATACATTACTGAGTGCTGCGAGGGTGTTAAGCTGGAATAATTGGAATTTAGCAGACACAAAACTGCTTCCACTTCCTGCTGTACAGGTGGAATCCATTACACAACATGATTTTCCGATGTGAGAATTTTTGAATCTGCTTTAGCTAGAATAAACTGGAAAAGGGAGAAATCAGATTAAAAGGTGGTGTATATGACTCTATTGTATATTTAGCATAAGTTTTAAGACATTTTGAAAGCAAAACTGTTATTTTTACCTTGGAGATAAAAATCCAAGATTTGTTTCACTTTAACCTCTACTTGTTAACTTGAAGTAGCACATGTAAATTAATACATCTACTGTAGCCCGTTGATATCGGTACAGTCTTGAATAAGAATTACAGCCAGCTTGAATAATGTTGAAGGGTATTTTATTTATTTGATTTTATATGAAATTAATAAGAGATTATTACAACACTAGTCAAGTAGGTGGCCGCGATTTTCTCAAGTAGGATGTGAACCTGGAACCCATTTTAAATCTTTCCCTTAGAGAAACTTGTATTCCTGGAGCTATTTAAAGACAATAGCAATTTCTAGATTAATATAAAATTAGTCATACTCTATTAAGATCATTTATGATAATACTTGAATAACATTGCTCAATTTAAGCTGTATTGATTATGATGAATTAAAATAGACTTATATGAATTGTGACCGTGAATCATTAACAGTCACTAATTAACAATTGAAGGTTCTAAAACCTGTGGGAATTTGCTGATTCTTTCCCTAAATCTTGAGATTAGACACCAATGTTGGATGACGAAGTCTGGGCTGCAGTCAGTGTTCCAGTACATTGAGGTTCTGCATGTCTTCATCGAGCTCAGGGGCTTTGTGCACAGGAGTATTGTCATTCTGGAGATTAGTTTGGGCCTTTTATTGCTGGCCAGGTGTCCACAATCATTTGGTCACGTAGTGTAGCATTTATTTGTTCTATTTGGTAAGCCTTCAGATTGATCCAAATTCATTAGGCGTCATGTATGTTATCAGGTGAAAAGTATTCAAGATGCCATCCGGGACAAAAAGAAACGCTTTAACTTTATGGGTGAGGAAGTAAACTTGGTGCCTTCTGTGGGGATTTTCATCACGATGAATCCAGGCTATGCCGGCAGAACAGAACTCCCTGAGAATCTAAAAGCGCTTTTTCGGTAAGTGTATGATCTAAATTTAATAAAATTTTGAAAAAATGTTTTTTTTTATCTTTCATTCTTTAATAATAAATGCAAGTACTTGAAGTTACTAACAGGTTGTTTATCAGAGCAGCTTTTCAGTATGAGTGTGAGCATTTTTAGTGCCATGTTATATGGTACTTTCTTGCAGACCCTGTGCCATGGTAGTGCCAGACTTTGAACTCATCTGTGAGATCATGTTGGTAGCTGAAGGGTTCATTGATGCCAGACTGTTGGCCAGGAAGTTCATCACACTCTATCAGCTTTGCAAGGAGCTTTTGTCCAAACAGGTGAAGAATTTTAAAGCATTCATACTTTATAACTTTATAACTTAAAGTTGTTTATGCTAGTTGTCAGACTGTATGTTAAAAAATGGATTATCATCTTTTCCCTAGTAAAGTCTTACACCCATACAATAAAAAAAGATATATTTTTACAAATAAATATAGGAGTCTCTGTTCCGCCATCTTGGAATGCACTGCAATCAAAGCTCCTCCGGACCCAATGAAAAATCTCTTCTGAACTGCCACTTCAATAGACAAAAATCACGGCTATTTTTTAAAGAGCTGCTTTACCACATATTGGGATCTAAACTTGAATCAGTCGCACATGCTTGCTTGATGTATAGAGGACAAATAGGTTTTCGTTCTTCGATATTACACATCAGTTTTTAGCTCTTGTAGAAACCAGCAGTGTTGTATTTAAGTGCAATGTTGAATGTACATGCCATAGCAAAAGGGAAATAAATGACTCAGAAAATGTAATATATATAAATGCTTGGTTAGATTAGAGTTAACTTTGTCAGTCACTGAAAAATGCAGAGATACTAATTTGTATCGCAGTGGTTAACATGTTGAACTGCTAATTGGAGGATCTGGGTTTGATTCCCAGCACCTCAGCACCACCAAGTTACCGCTGTTGAGCCCCCTAAGCAAGATTCAACCCTAATTGCTCTTTGGATAAGGACTATANNNNTATATATGAAAGGATCAGTTGGCTCTGTTATTTGTGAAAGTTTAGCAAAGACAATCCGACTTGCTTAAAAAAATCTAAAGTGTTTACAAAACTGTAAACGATAAGTTCATATGTGTCCTTTACCCTCACTGATGTTAAATTGGAAGACAGTTATTTAACAGGGCTGCACACTGTATTTATCCAATCATGGTTTTTGACGCAGTACATAGTTTAGAGAGTGATTAGCAATGTACATTGTTAAACGTCAAATCATTAAAAGCCAGACTTTATTGTTAACCCTGAGCACTTGCAGTGTAAAATACGATAACCAAGGATTCCAGGTATTGTGTTCTGTTGGACCAGTAATTTATTAGTGATTTTAATTTTTGGCATGTAAAGCCAAACAATTTGGAACATTAAGCCAGCCCACTACATTTGATCAAACTGGTGCTTAAAGGGCAAAAAACCCACACAGAGTAAAGCACTATCTGCCCTCTTACACATACTAGACCACACAGATGGCCACTGTTGGCCGATGCCACAGTGATATGATGGGACAGAGGAGAGAGTGTATGCTACCCATCCTACACAACCAACAGCATGGCTTATTTTCTTTTCTTGGCTCTCAGTCACAGATGGCTGTAGCGCTGTCAGGATTTAAACTGTGAGAGATTGGCCAGTTTATAGAGAGAATTGTTTACAGGTTAAGTGTTAGCATGTTATGTAAACTGGCTGTTTTCCCAATTTGCTCATAAAAAGTGCAAAATAAACAGAAAAACTATTTCTTTTAGCAGATAATTATAAAAGTAAGTAAGGCATTCTCATTCTTACACTTAACTTCCCGAAGCCCAATTTCAATTTTACAAAATCTAAATTATAAGTTTTAACTGATTGCATTTAATAGAATTTTATTTATCTTGTCATTGTCTTAGTGCAGCTTTACAAATATACAAACTGAATAAAAAATGTTTTGTCTATAAAGGCTGCAGTTTGTCACTTGCATTGACAGACCTCAGTGCTGACTTTAGCACTTTAAAATTCACATTTCTAGCATTTGGCAGACATCTTTATCTAGAGCCTTTATCCTTACATTTTTTAATTTTTTTTTATACAACTTTACAATTGGCTCAGTAGTGGCAGATTGATGGTGTTGGGAATTGAACACTGATCTTCCAATTAACAGACCAGCATCTTAACCACTGCACTATCACCTTTCTATAGTATTTCTGTTATTTTGATAATTTGTCCTTACACAGAATGACTAAATTAGCCTCTTTTTTTTTACAACTGAAAAATTGGGATTTTACAGCCTTGCTCAGGGTCCAACAGTAGTAAAATTGTAATACTTGAACTCAAACACCAATCTTCCAAAGTCAAATACCTTAATTACATCACACCGTAACACGTTTCTATTTAATACAATTGAAGACTTGGCAAGAGATTTAAATCTAACTGGTGGTCTATATTTACCTCATATCGGCAGGGGTTAGAGTTCCCCTCAGTCCCTCCATCCTGTTTGTTCATGTTTCTGAAGTTTTCTTCGGGTGCCACTCTCTCTAATTCAAAAACAAGTGGTTGGCCGATTAGATCTACATTTTAAGATTGTGTTTTTGTGATAAACTGCCATCCTCTCCAGGAAGTCTCCTATTACCCTATCAATGCAGCTGCAGCTAAAAAACGCCATAAGAATCATGTGTATTCTTAAGATAAGGATTATCATTGGATTGTTGTTTTTTTTAATATTAATTAGTTTGATCTTAAAATACTTTAAATAAATATAAAATATGCTTTATTTACAAAAATTGTTTATACAGTGTAGATTTGTATTATGTACCATGTTTGATTTTGTTCCCTCTGACCTATGGTGTATCTCAGGACCATTATGACTGGGGGCTGCGAGCCATCAAATCCGTGCTGGTGGTGGCCGGCTCTCTAAAAAGAGGTGATCCAGAGCGACCTGAGGATCAGGTGCTCATGAGGGCTTTGAGAGACTTTAACGTGCCCAAGATAGTTACAGATGACATGCCCGTCTTTATGGGTCTGATAGGAGACCTGTTCCCAGCTCTGGATGTCCCTCGTAAAAGGGACCTGGACTTTGAAAAGTTTGTCAAGCAGTCTGTACTGGACCTTAAACTTCAAGCTGAAGACAACTTTGTCCTTAAGGTAAGCAAGCATGAACATTTTTATATCATTGTTTCTCTGTATTGAGGAACATATACATTTGATATTTATTATATGGGTGCACTTTTTCCATTGTAGGAATGAGCAAGTGTGTGTGTGGTCTGTGAGCATAATGCTTTGTTATTGATTAGCATTTAATCCCGTGGGTATTGCACCTTTCCATCCATACTCAAGCAGTATAGAACTCTGGTTAAATGTGGACACTTAAATGGGCTTTTGAAAGATTGTTGCTATCTTTTTGTATAGCTATTTTAATTTATCTTTTATTAATCTGCCTGTCTTGCTATCTCTTGCAGTGTCAACAAAAATTACTATGCACCACAAATAAATTGTCATGCACATGCAAGAGTAATCAGTCACATATTACCCACTACTCCTATTTAAACCCGTGTTTGACCATGGTCCACAAGCTGGTACTAAATAAGAGTTCTTACTAGCTCTTATTTCCTCATTAAGGTCATATTCAAAAGATATAGTTAACACTGAAATGTGCTTTATCTAAAAGACAGACAACATACTTTATTTCCTCATTAAGGTCATATTCAAAAGATATAGTTAACATTGAAATGTGCTTTATCTTAGACAGACAACATACTTTACTCTAAATAAGCAAATAATTATTGGTGCTGTTACAGCTTGTTCATGCACAATATTAAGCTTCTAAATGTAACCATTAATACTCAAAGAGCAGCCATTTTATATCAGCTCACAACTTTCAGGTTAAGAAAATGCTTAGAATGTCAACATGTCATTAGTATTAATAGACTAGGAAATGGCCTTGATGCTATAAACACTTTTTTTCTTTTTGCCAGCTCTACTTTTCTTGTACATTGCTTTGGTTAAGATCCATAAACCCGCTGGTGTGTTTGTGCCAAATAGACATTAGCGTCAAAGGAATCTGAAACTAGATCTATTGGACAAATATAAGAAAACAGGAATTACAGTGTAATAGTGCCTCAGGTGCTGGGGCCGAGTTATAATTTCCAGCATTAGGCTGAGTCTCAGCCGTCGCTCTCGACAGAGCCAGGGGAAATAAGCGCAATCTCGAACAGGTCAAAGAGCCACCCAAAGAGGATAACAGCACTCCATCAGTGGAGACTAAGCTCTGAGTGAGGTGTTTAACCCCTGCCATGGTGCACGTGAGGATGCTCCGATATTTGACCCGAGCTCAGCTATGTCCTGGACTTTGCTACCTTTTTTTATGATTTGAACAACAAAGCTGAGCAAAGGCAACTTAGCATTAAATATTTTTCTATTATTTAGCCAAGACAGCTAAGGGACATTGCTTCAAAAATGCTATCATTCATTCCTTTGAACCACTGAATCAGCTCAGAGGAGCCACATAGGATACAATGCCAATGCTATTTTTCTCTCTATTTCTCTCATCTGGTTTCTTGCTATTCTATTTATTTTCTCTTTGTAGGCTTTTTCGAATGTCTGTCCCTATTCCACTAATCTCACACCCTGTCTCCCACTCACTCCTCTCTGAGGACTTCTCTCATTTAATGCTTCTTGTTCTTATCACACTTTACAATTGTCCCAATCGTTCAGCATTCAGTCAGATGGACCAAGCTGAGGCACCTGATTTCCATCAGAGATGCCAATTGTGAGTGACAAGCCCTGCCAACACAATCCTGCACCAGCTGATTCTGATTGTCAGGGCTCTCTTGCTTTTATTCTACCATTTTGCCAGATTTTGAAATGAATCTGTATACCCAAAGTTGCTTGTGTTAGATTTAATAAGGCTAAATATTTGTCCTCTGCAGGTGGTTCAGCTTGAGGAGCTGCTGGCAGTTCGTCACTCTGTGTTTGTGGTCGGCAATGCTGGAACGGGCAAATCGCAAGTGCTTAAGTCTCTCTACAAGACCTACCAGAACATGAAACGCAGGCCTGTATGGGCTGACCTTAACCCCAAAGCTGTCACGAATGATGAACTTTTTGGAATCATAAACCCAGCCACAAGAGAGTGGAAAGATGGTAACACTTGCCTTTTAAGACGTTTTTTTTTTTAATGATCAAACCTGGTACTGCCAAATGCCTGTTGTTTTGGAGAATGGCACTGACACTAGGATTTCATTTCAGGGCTGTTTTCTAATATCATGCGTGAGTTGGCCAACATCAGCCACGCCGGGCCCAAGTGGATTGTGCTGGATGGTGATATCGATCCGATGTGGATTGAGTCTTTGAACACAGTAATGGATGATAACAAGGTACGGCTCAGAGCTTTCATACTTTAGCTCCCTGAATGCCCTTTTAACCGTTTGGCTTATCATTTGTGTGCATGTAATCGGTCAGGTATAATATACTGCCAAAAGTGTGAAACCCACATCAGTGTCTCTTCTAAAAATGTTGCCATGACTTTGTATGTACAAAGACCGAAGATCCCTTAAGACATGGTGGGGTATAGCTGAATTGGAGGTACTCAACACAAAGGCCTGATCTCAACCCCACCAAACACCTTAGAGACAAACTGGAGCACTGATTGTACCCCAGGCCTCCTCTTTTAACAATAGTGCCTGAACTCAGTAAAACTTGAATAGCTGAATGAAATATTTTACAACAATGTCTTTACAATATAGACAAAAGTCTTTTCAGACTTATATAATAACAAAAGTTATTATATAATTAAGATTAATTTTCAATAGTGTGAATGTCCAATACAATAATTAGGTTGGCCTAAGCACCTATACAATTTATTAAAAATGTATTTTTTTGCTGAACCTGACTGTGTGTTTTGGTCTGGAACTTTGTAGGTACTAACCCTGGCCAGTAATGAGCGGATTCCTCTAAACCCTACAATGAGGCTGCTCTTCGAGATTAGCCACCTGCGTACTGCCACCCCTGCTACCGTCTCCAGAGCTGGTCCGAATGTCTCCAATCTTATTTACTCCTAGAGAGAAGCCTCTTACATCCAATTCAGATTAGAATTTCAGAAATGTTATAGATATAATATTACAAATGCTTTGTTGTTGTTCAGTATTTTTATTTTATTTTATTTATTTTTATTATGTTTATGGCATTTTGCTTTCTTGCAGGTATTTTATACATCAACCCAGCAGACTTAGGATGGAATCCACCGGTGACCAGCTGGATTGACAGAAGAGAAATTCAGTCTGAGAAAGCCAATCTGTCCATTTTGTTTGACAAGTACCTTCCAACTTGCCTTGATACTCTCAGAACAAGGTAAGACACAAACAAAAATTACTGTTAGATTATTCTGATCAGTCGCAATTCATTTCAGCTATTCCTTGTTTACATTCAGGCAAAGGTTAAGGCTATATTTATGGTGTCACGTTAACATATTTTTTTTTTGAAAAGGAAAAACAGGAATTGTATTTTAACTAAATAATAAAACAAGTTACTTGAACTGTGAAAAATAACAATAGAACAAACCAAGAAATTCTGAAAAACAGAGCTAACCTTCAAACAATTAAATTATAATGAAGCTTAGCTATTTGCAATGCATTTATTTTAAAGTGAGTTAGTAATTTTATTAAAATTATTGATTAAAAAGCTGGAAAGCACAGTGTCTTGTTAATTAGCACTGTTGCCTCACAGCAAGAAGGCCTAGATTAAATTGCCAGACAGGGGCCTTTCTGTGTGCAGTTTGCATGTTCTCTCGGTGCTTGCATGGGTTCTCTCTAGGTACTATGTTACCTCGCATAGTCTGAAAAGATGTACATTAGGTTGATTGGTGATTTTAAATACCAAATTCTAAATGAGGGTGTGGGTGTGTTTGGCCCTGTGTTGGACTGGCGACCTGCCCTGGGTGTACCCCTTCTGCCTTTTGACCTTCAGAGAGCTTAGATAAAATCCAGCAATTCCATCTCACCCCAAATTAGAGAATAAGCAGGTATAGAAGATGAATAAATAAAAAATAAATACTATAATTGTTTATTTGGCAGTGAGACATTTCCTAATATAGTTGATTATTGAATTTAAAATTATGTAAATATAAATTATTACTATACTAGGCAGGGTGGCATAGTGGTTAGCATGGTTGTCTCGCAGCAAGAAGCTCCCGGGTTTGATTTCCAGACATGTACATTAGGTTGATTGGTGACTCTAAATTTTGCATAGGAGTGAGTGTGTGTGTGTGGCCCTGTGATGAACTGGTGACCTGTCCAGGGTGTTACATAACTATTGATATCACCTTTATGCATTTGATCACTCCCTAAATGGACATTTTATCTCAATTCAAATGGATGAAAACATTGTCATAATATAACGTTTAGTAAATATAATGTTTAGTCTGTGTGTTGTTCAAGCTGTGAATTTTTTTTATTTTTTTAAATCCAGATTCAAAAAAATTATCCCAATCCCGGAGCAAAGTATGGTCCAGATGTTGTGTCACCTCTTAGAATGTTTGTTGACCCCGGATCACACTCCTCCAGATTGCCCAAAAGACCTGTATGAGCTCTATTTTGTCTTTGCAGCCATCTGGGCCTTTGCTGGGGCTCTCTTTCAAGATCAGGTATATGATTTCTATCTCTCTTTTACTGTTTACCATCAATACATTAGCTTTTGAGGCGGTATTATAGACAGTGCCACAGATGGTATTTAATTTTACTAATTTGTTTGTTTTTCCATGCTGGCAGTTAAACTATGATGAATTTTGTGTGTGTGTGTGTTTTTAATTATCGAGGATTTATCATTTTGTCGTATTTCATAAAGGACAGTGATTTGAAGTTTGTGTGTCTTCACAGCTGGTTGATTACAGAGTAGAGTTCAGTAAGTGGTGGGTCACTGAGTTTAAAACAATCAAGTTCCCCTCACAAGGCACCGTGTTTGACTACTACATCGACCCACAGACGAAAAAGTTTGAGCCCTGGTCAAAGATGATGCCTAAGTTTAAAATGGATCCAGACATCCCGCTACAAGTATTTTTTTTCCTAACTTGTTTTTAGTTACTGACTGTAGCAACTTTAATGAATCTCTGTGTTTAATGCCCCTTTCCTCTGCATAGGCATGTCTTGTTCACACCACAGAGACGATTCGGGTGAGCTACTTTATGGATCGGCTTTTGGAAAGGAGACGGCCTGTGATGCTTGTGGGAAATGCCGGCACTGGAAAATCAGTCCTTGTAGGAGCCAAACTCTGTGCTTTAGACCCTGAAAAATATACAATCAAAAATGTTCCATTCAACTACTACACCACATCGGCCATGCTGCAAGGTATAAAAATTAATTATACAGTTATTAAATCAAATATTCTTTATCTCTGGACAACAACTAAGCTTGAGATTTACAGAAATTATTTCTTCAAAAGAGGCCAAAAAAATATTTTTTGTGTCCATGTTTAGCCTTGAATGTCAGTGTTGTAACACAACACAGTGAAGGTTAATAGTTGATTGGAAATAAGACAAGCAGTGAAGCAGTTGAAAAAGAATCCATTTGGTTCAGTTTAAAAGCATACCTGCAAAACTGGAAGAAGTCAAACATAAACAAAGCAGAGATTAGAAACTGTAGTGCTTGGTAGACTTGTAGTGCTTCGTATGTAGCATGGCTAAACAATACTTTGCTACGTGAGTTGCATAGAGACTAGCTTTCGTAGCTAGCTAAACAGAAAAGGGCTAGCTTCATTAAAGAGCTAAATATTTTTCCAATTCTTTTGTTTTTTATCCTTTACATGAGCCATATCTTTACAAATTAAAAAGAAAAAATAAACCTTATTAAATTGATTTTTGGAGCGCCCTCTCTATTTTTTTGTGCGCTTCTACTTCCCCGCTCTGTCAGACTGCTGAGTTTTGATGTTCGTCTCTGCATGGTGTATTTAGCCATGTGCCACTTCAGCTTTCTCAGCACATTTCATCCATCTTAGAGATCACAAATCGGATTTACTCTTCAAAAAAACAAAAAGAAAAACCGACTGTCGGAGCAAATGCCATACATATCTAAAATAAACAGCCACTTTGGTATTTTCAGCATGCAGTACTGGGAATGATGTAATTTTGTTGATGTGGTTTTATTTTAATGTATTTTTCTTCTACGATCTCATACTCGCAAGATGCATGACAACGGTTCATTAGCTGTGTTTGTCTGTTTCACATAGATGCTAACTCAAACAGTTTTGACATATAAAACAAATATACTTACTCTATTTAGATAAATAAGAGGACTGGAATAATTTTTTTTTATTTTACTGTATTAGCCGTATTAGAAAAACCTTTGGAGAAAAAAGCAGGAAAAAACTATGGCCCTCCAGGAAGCCAACGACTTGTCTACTTTATCGATGACATGAACATGCCAGAGGTGGACACTTATGGCACGGTGCAACCACACACACTAATTCGTCAGCACATGGACTACAATCACTGGTATTCAAACCACACTTTTTCATTAAGATTCATTCAGCTGACCCCCTTGACCCTGGGTTAGGGAATAAGAAAAATGAATGTATGACTGAATATAAACAGGCCTTAGATATGAATTTTTCTCCTGCTACATACTGTAGTGGATTAGAATGCTTATAGCTTTGCATCTTGTGCTTCGGATCAACCACATTCGATTTTAGCATTGGGCTTTACTGGTCCCCACCCACCCCTTTCTCTACCTGTTTTTATTGCTATCCTGTCCTACCAATAAATAGGCTAGAAAAATGACTTTAATAATACATTTAAAATAAGAATTTAAAATAATTAACCAAAGAGTTGCCATTAAATTATAGACACTTAAATAGAGATTTGTGATTCAGTGCTGCTAAAAATATCTTTGCCCCTGAGCCTTGCCCATGTGGGTGCGGATGTCAATTAGTAATTGCTATGATGTACGCAATCAGAATGATATTCTGGCTAAGATAGTTACACTGTGTGCGGTTTGCTGAGTAAATTGTATTAGATTGAGGCAAATGGTGACAGAGGTGGCAGATTTTATTTGCAGAGGTGGGAGAAAAAAGGGGCAGGCTGGTTTTCGAAGTGTGTTTGATTAAAAAAAAGCTGAGGTTAGGAAATCGTCTGGTGGATTTGGTTAAATGTTTGTGTGTATGTGTTGTGTTTGCTCAGGTATGATAGGAGCAAGCTGCAGCTAAAAGAGATCCACAACGTGCAGTACGTGTCCTGCATGAACCCCACAGCGGGAAGCTTCACTATTAATCCACGTCTTCAGGTTGCAAGTTCTTACACACTCTTTCACCACAAACACACACTACATCTTATTAGGTTCTGCCTCAATAAGTATTGGCTTTTGTATTCGATTCCTTATGTACTTTGTCCAATCATTGTAAATATAACTTTGTTTTTAATCACATTCCAGTCATGTTATTTTATTTCATTTGATATTATTTACTGTTGTTAATTCTAGACAACTGTGTGTTTTTAGCTTTATAGCCTCTTTTTGTACAGCCTCTCTCAGGTGCAATAAAATGAAATTGTCACATATTATTGACTTACCCTGAGACCCCAAGCCCCAGAACAATCGAGCCAATTCATTGCAAAATTAAATAAGGAAGCTTCAAAATCTGTGTTTATATCTGTGTATTTACTGAATGTTCTTGACCTCTTCTTTCACAGCGCCACTTTTCAGTGTTCGCCCTCTCGTTCCCAGGAGTGGAAGCTCTCGGCACCATTTACAGTAGCATTTTAAGCCAACACCTGAGTAGTGAAGGATTCAATGCAGTGCTCCAAAAAAGCTACACTCAGCTCGTCCAGCTGGCTCTGGCATTACATCAGCGTGTGAGTGCCACCTTTCTACCCACCGCCATCAAATTCCACTACATCTTCAACCTGCGTGACCTCTCCAACATAT
>JAOTQW010000041.1:10188246-10202994 GCA_026260075.1 Sisor rabdophorus | reverse complement strand
ATATGTTTTTTATGAGTCTTTCATCTTTGAGAAGTCTTTTTTTTTAAATGCCTATTGACTTAAAAGGAGAATTAATCGAGACTAGCGTTTAAGAAAAGGAGTAATAGATCACATCTCACAGGTATTTCGCTTTTAATATATTTAAATCAACTCAAATATAAAATCTAACTAAGGGTGATCCCTTTGCAAATGTCTGTCACTCTTCTACATAAATAGGGTCTTAAATGAATAATTGATTCTGCCTTTTTCATTCATAATCCTATTGAAATTTTCATTTTAGACAATTTTTACACAAAGACAATGTTTCTTTAAGAAATTTTAGCTCTTAAACTTTGGTCACGTTTTCTTTAGTGTTATACTTCCTAAAGATACACATACAAAACAAAAAAAGTTACATAAACATAGGCTACTGGAAACTATGCCATCAACTAGAGCTTCATGTTAAAAAAAAAAATCATGTTCCTTCCTATTAAGTGTGATGTTTTTTCCCCCTTGCCCATTGTGTTGCTGTCAACAAGCTGCCACTGATGTGTGGTATTTAAAAAAGAAAGAGGTATTTATTGGGCTTCATCCTCACCACAGAGAAGATAAAGAGACTGGCCTCTTAACTCCTCCACATTGTTTTTTCAGTGCAGTCAGAATAATAAGGCACAGTGAGAGAGACACAGATGAGACACACTTGAGAAAGCATTTGAGAGTCGACCTTAATTGTGCCTTCGCTAATTCAGCTACCAGTTTAGACAAGCTTTTTTTTTCAGAGTAAACTTAGTTTGGGCCCAATCGACTCACACTTTTTGGTAATTTCTCTGCTATTACATAAGCTTTTACTAATCCATTGCTGGATCACTAAATTATTCTGTATTTTATGCTTCAAGGGGGCCAGTAAAGCTGAATGTTTCGTTATTAAAACCAGAAAGATAAACACAAATAATGCACTAATACACTAATTTAATTAATTAACACATTCTGAAATTTTTTTGGCAAAATATTTAACACTTGCATTAACACATTAACATACTATCTTCAGGTTTACTGTTTACACACTACACACATTACTGCATTATTAACACATTTACTGTAGTATACATTTAACACACTAACTTCGATTTTGTCAACACTACTTTTCATTCAGCTATTGAATATATTTACTTTTACATTGCATATTTTTGAATGAACTCCTACTGTTGACCCAAGCAAACTCAACACTGTTGGCATATAACCGCATTACATCTTTATTGTTAACATTACAATAATGACATAAAATATTTACCCTTATTTCTAACACGCCTGCTGTTAAACTAAGAATTGTAATATGTTCAGAACAAAAATTAAGTGCTAGGATACATTTACTTGTAACACTGTAATAAAAAGCTTGTTTTAATAGTACCACATGTTTCAGTGTGTATCTCGACTTCTCTGACAAAACTAAAGTAATTAATTTATAGCCTGTGAATGTGGATGCTCAGATAATTAGGCTCCATTGAGTGCTAAAATCCATCAATGTGCATAGCGTAGGCTCTACTGTGAGCTGACAGCCTTGTGCATTCTGGAGGGTTTTGCCATAACAGCAAGCAGAGCTCGAGGCAGCTAGCTGGGTATCTGTGTGCGTGCATGTCATCTTAACTGACTTCTCCGCCGGGGAGTGCAGCGCTCATCCAGATTGAACGGGCAATCAGTTTGATTTATTTGTTTATTAAGCGAGGCCACCTTATGAAACGTTGCTGTGCCACCTTTTTAGATCTGATAGACTGTTTTGCATTTGGATAATTTTTACATTGTTGGCATTCGGCAGATGCTGATCTCCTTTTATATCTAACTAAGCAGTTGAAGCATGAGGGCCTTGCTCAGGGGCCCAGCAGTGGCAGATTAGTGGTGGCTGAGGGAAGTGGCAGCTCAGTGTGAGGAACTGATACCCGGAAGATCGGATTGATTTCCAGCACCACCAAGGTGCCATTATTGTACCCCTAAGCATCGCGCTTAACTAACAATTGTACTAATGGGATAATGTAAGTCGTTTTGCCAAATACTAAAAATGTTAATTAAACACTGCACTGTACAATAACTTGCTATTATACCGTATTTTATAATGTTTACTATTTATACTGCATTCTTGCACTACTTCAGATGCCTTTATCCAGTGCGACATTTATCCTTTTTTTACAACTGAGCAATTGGGGGTTAAGGGCCTTGCTTGGGGTGGAGCTTGGAATCAAACCCAAATCTTTAAATTAGCAGTTTTTATGTATGTGCATCTAGTGTGTAGAGAGTGACAACTAGCAGATATTTAAACCTCTTTCACAAAAAGTGGGAAAAATACTGTCCTCTCCCAATGCTATGATTACTTATTTTGTTTCCCATCTCTTCGTGACCCAGTGAATTCCTAAAAAAAAGTTGGCCTTTAGCTCTTGTGTGACTCTAAAGTGCATATGAAAGCTTCTTTTCCTCTCATATATTATTATACACCGCTCAAAATAAAGGGAACACTAAAATAAAACACTTAAGAAGTATATGAATAAAATATTCTTTTCAACTACTTTGTTCTCTACATAGTTGAATGTGCTGACATCAAAATTTATGGAGGATTGGATTTGGACCCCACTCAAAATTAAAGTGAAAAAACACACTAAATGCTGATACAACTTTTATGTAATGTCCTTGAAGCGAGTCAAAATAAGGCTCAGTAGTTTGTGTGGCCTCCATGCCTGTATGACCTCCCTACAATGCCTGAGAATGCTCCTGATGAGGTGGCGAATGGTCCCCTGTAGCATCTTCTTCCAGACCTTGACCGAAGTATCCGCCAACTCCTGGTCAATCTGGGGGTGCAACGTTGGTGAATGGAGCGAGACATGGTCCAGTTGGATTCAGTTCTTGGGAACAGGCGGGCCAGTCCATGGCATCAATGCCTTCTTGCAGAAACTAATAACACCCTCGAGCCACATGAGGTCTAGCATTGTCTTGCATTAGGTGGAACACAGGGTCAAGCGCTCTGGCATATGGTCTCACAAAAGGGCTGAGGGTCTCATCTCGATACCTAATGGCAGTCAGGCTACATCTGGCAAGCAACTAGAGGGCTGTACGGCCCTCCAAAGAAATGCCACCCCACACTATTACTGATCCACTGCCAAACCTTTTATGCTGGAGGATGTTGTAGGCAGAAGAACATTCTCCATGGCATCTCCAGACTCCATATCTGTGATGTGCTCATTGTAAACCAGCTTTCATCTGTGAAGAATACAGGGCATGTCAAATTTGACATTATTGGTGTTCTCAAGCAATTCTGCACAAACAAGCAATTCTGCACAAACAGTTCTGCACGGTGTTGGGCTATAAGCACAACCTCCACCTGTGCACATTGGTGCCCTCATATCACCCTTATGAAGTCAGTTTCTGACTGTTTGAGCAGACATTTCTGGCCTGTTGGAGGTCATTTTGCTCCTCTTGTTGTTCCTTGCACAAAGGTGGGGCTATCGGTCCTGCTGCTGGGTTGTTGTCTTCCTACAGCCTCCTCCACATCTCTTGATGTACTGCCCTATCTTCTGGTAGCGCTTCTATGCTCTGGACACAGCAAACCTTTTTGCCACAGCTCACATTGATGTTCCATCCTGGATGAGCTGCACTACCTGAGCTCTGTGGGTTGGAGATTTCCATCTCATGATACCACTAGAGTGAAAGCACCGCTAGGAACTGAGAAAAGGTCTGTGGTCACCACCTGCAGAACCAATTTTTTTAATTGGCATATTCCATTTATCGATTCCATTTGCACAACAGCATGTGACACTGATTGTCAATCAGTGTTGCTTTCTAAGTGGGCAGTTTGATTTTACAGAAGTTACATTGTGTTTTTTAAGTGTTGCCTTATTTGTTTTTAGCAGTATATTGTACAATTAATGTTATATTATTTGCCTCTATTGCCATTGTTTTCCTTTGCATACAACAAAATTAGAAGCACTGCTTCTTTCTGGTGATTATGAAAAGGAACTGAAACTCCAACGTCACTTCTGGACGGGCAAATCGGATAAGAACTAATCTGCGAATTTGCAGTCAGGCACGTCAGTGCGGTTGCCAGGCAATGCTGCCATGACGCTAATAAGCAGAATGTGAGGCACCTGACTGCATGACAAAAAGCAGAATATATTTAAAAGAAAAAATAAAGAAAAGGGAAAACATTTAAAGAAATGATTGAAAAGGAAAAAAACTACATAGCTTGAAAAAAGAAAAAATAGAAAAGTGGAAAAACATTAAGAAAAAAACACTTTAAAGAGAAAATATTGAAAAGCTTTCCAAAAAATGAAGAAGCTTGAAAAAAAAATAAAGAAAATAAACATTGAATTGAAAAGATTGCGAAGCTTAAGAAGAGAGAGCTTGCAAAGAAAAATAGTTAAAAGTGTTATTTATTCTTTACTTATTAAATATTTAAATATTTTTTCTTTACTATTCTTGAACAATGTCAGAATGAATCTGCAATATGTAAGCAGCTTGGTGTGACGAAATCAACTGTGGGAGCAATTGTGGAAAGACCAATGATAAGCATGTCACTCATTCATTCAATCATTCATCTTCTATACCCGCTTATTCCAAAACTCGGGGTCACAGGGTTCTGTTGGAGCCTATCCCAGCACAAAAAGAGTAAAATGCAGGGGATACAACCTGGACAGGTCGCCAGTCCATCGCAGGGCCACACAATCAACCTAATTCACATGTTTTTGGACTGTCAGAGAAAACCGGAGTACCTGGAGGAAACCCACCCAAGCGTGGGGAGAACATGCAAACTCCGCACAGAAAAACCCCAAGCCCAGATTCGAACCGAGGACCTTCTTGTTGTGAGGTGGCGGTGCTCACCACTCTGCCACCGCGACGCCAGCATGTCACTTTTATGACCAATTTCTGATTGTCCGGTTATAACCTCTGCCATGTCCTCTACACTCTTGTTAAATAATTTGCTCACATCAAATTACACTGGACATAGAGGAGAACCGTCACATCATTATTAACAATGGCATTTATTTAATTTGCTTCCCGGGCTGATTTTAACAATAAGTATGAGATATTCAAGAAGTGTACCTGAGGCAGAAACGTGGTCGCAATACATGACATGTCCCTGTTTTGCATCCATGATCCCAGTGTATTTTTTTCAGTATGTCGGAAATATGATTAATTGCCTAATATTCATCCAATTAACGCATTGAAAACTTGGTAAAAACACAATAATTATGTTGGAAATGTTCATTTGAAGAATGCCCAATTATTATAATGCACACAGTTTAATTACATTCGGCAGCTTGTGGTGATTGTAAGCATCATTTAATAACCATTAATTAGCAGCTAATGGAGCTTAATACAAAGGCAAAAAAAAGCTGTCTTAACGATTGAAAAGTCAGAAACCTCAGGGTTTTAAGTTAAATGAAAAATAAATCTAATATATTGCTGTTTTTGTTTCTTGCGAGTGATCAGTGATTTTATTAAAATAGTTCGCCCAGTGGCCTTAATAGGCTGGTGTGTTGTTTTGGGTTTTTTTTTTCCAGGAAAAGTTGTTGAAGGTGGTGGTATTATTATTTAAATAAATTTATTGGTTAAAATGATATTTGTAGTAATGTTAGTGTAGTGATGTTTGTTAGTTGATTTTATTGTTTGTTGTAAGTAATTTAATGTTTTAAAATGTTTTACATTTTTTGTAAAGATTTTTTTCAATGTGATAGTTGGGGTAGTTGGTTTGATTAATTTGATTTATGGCATAGTGATTTATGGTCCCAGGGTTAAAATCCCAGGCAAGGGGTCCTCCCACGGTCCAAAAACATGTACATTAGCTTGATTGGTGACCCTAATATGCCCATAGGAGTAAGTGTGACCGTGTGTGGTGCTCTCATCTGTGTGGCCCTCCCATCCATGTGTGGCAATCTCTGCCCAAGTGTATGTCTGCCTTTCGCCCTATGTGCACTGGATAGGCTTTAGCAGACCCCCGAAATAGAAGATAAATGAATGAATATTAAAAAAAACATTTATTTCTTACTTATTGTAAATATTTGTATCTCTTTAGATCAAGACCATGTGAGCTATGTTTAATTCAACCTTTTAAATAATATTTAATAATGTTTTAATAATTATTAAAACATGCATTAAATGGTTTATTCCTCTTTCGTTCTTTTTCGCTCACTTTTTCTTTTTAGCTTGTTAGAACCTCACAAGGCTAACGTTTTTTTGTTCTGCATTTAACCTGAATACAGAATGATTGTTTTTTCATTATAAATCTTTTTATTTTGCCTTTTGTACTTTTCTTTACAGCATCTAATGAACAAACAAGAAGTTCAAGATGGTGCTCTGTAAATTTTGTAAATTAGCATTTTTACTTTATTGTAGGGCATTCTCTTTTGTAAAAGTGAGTGTCTCAAGACACCTCAAGACCTGGTTAAGATTTACCTACACGAGTCCAACCGAGTTTATCGAGACAAGATGGTCGAAGACAAGGACTTTGCCACTTTTGATAAACTGCAATCTGAAACAGTGGGAAAATTTTATGAGGTAAGAGGCACCCGCTTCAGTTGACGAAGCGTAACGTAGTCATTAGGGTATGTGTATCCGGTTAAGCGAGGCTGCTCTCATTTGGTCAGTCAGTTCTGCCTCAGACAGAGCTGATCAGAGCCAAAGCCTGTCAGACAGGACTCCCATCAGTTTAGCAAATTAGAGTGAAATATGAAGAATAAAAAAGGAAATGATGTAATAGATGTGCTTTTCTCTACCCATCAGTTTATTACAGAATAGGTATTCTAGAAGAAAGAGGAGAAAAACTGACAATCCTTTCTTGATAAAGCAGCATTTTTCGTTAACTTCATTACACACACACACACACACACACACACATTCTCCAATCTTCACTCTTCTCAATCTGCCTAGTCCTGCTGTGTCAGTCTATCAAGTCAGCCAAAAAAGCAAGCTGCCAGACTCCAGTGTAGATTGGAGCTGTGTAAAAACAAAAAAAAATGTGTTAACAACATAAAAAAATATGAAATATCTGGGATAGATATAATTCTAATGAGATCTGATGTATTTGTATAACCCCTTGTTTGTTATCTCAGTGTTGATAATCAATGTATAATATTTGATCGTATGCTAAAGTGAGTTCTTGTTCCTATCAGGACATGCAGAAGGATGTGGCAGAAGCTAAGCTTATGAATATGTACTGCCATTTTGCTTCAGGCATTGGTGAGCCAAAATACATGCCTGTGCAGTCCTGGGAAAGCCTAAACAAAACCCTTCTGGAGGCTCTCGACAGCTACAACGAGGTCAATGCTGCACTCAATCTAGTTCTCTTTGAGGATGCGATGTGTCACATGTAAGGATCAAACTTGGCCAGTGTCTATAGATCGCGCTTTATTAGCATATGCAGAAAAGTAGGAAAAGAATTAGTCTGATTGACAGTGTTTGGGGTGCTAAGTGGGAGGAAAATTATGACAGGGATGATGATAACGCTGATAACGAACTGACAGCGACGAGTTCCGCAATAACAACTCTAATTCCCTTCCTCCTGCATTTCCACCCTTCTCATCTACTTCAGCTGTCGCATCAACCGCATCCTGGAGTCTCCCAGGGGAAATGCTTTGCTGGTGGGGGTGGGCGGGAGCGGCAAGCAGAGCTTGACAAGATTGGCAGCCTTCATCAGCTCCCTTGAGGTCTTCCAGATTACTCTGAAAAAAGGATACGGCATTACCGATCTCAAGGTACAGCCTCTTGTAATACAGACATGTACAAATGCTTATTTACTTTCCAGTGACACGTTGATGAAGCTTACTTTGTGTATTGTAATTTATACATTATATAAATAACCTGGTCCCTTCCATGCCAACTCTTCTAACATGCACATGACAAGAGAATGTGATACCATATCATGGCTTAATTTAGTTGTGTAATGCAAAAAGAAGGTGGGCCATGACAGGACCAATTAAATGTTAATGGTATTTTGAAAATTCCAGACAATTCATGACATAGACATATAAAAATTAATTGACAGCACAAGAATGTATTTCTGATTCCGACGCACCACTTCCACTCAGATTCAGACAGAAGCCAGAAGTTTTTTAATGATTTGTAATATTTTTATTTGATTCTAATTTAATTTTGTATAACTATTACAGAGCGGTTCAGTGATATAGTAAGCGTAGTGAAGTGGTACATGTACATTAGGTTAATTGTTCATTCTAAATTGCCCATAGGAGTGAGTGTGGTGTTGTTTATCCGTGTGTGGCCCTGCGATGGACTGGCAACCTTTCCAGGGTGTACCCCTTCCTTTAGCCCCATGTGCACTGGGATAGTCTCCAGCAGACCTCTGTGACCCCTAGTTAGGGAAAAATCGGTATAGAAGCTGAATTAATGAATGAAAGCTGTTTTTTTTAGTTAGCATGACTTAACCTGACTTAACTGGAATTGTTTTCTTTTACTGGTTCAATAGTCTTAGGCTAAATCACATGTTTGAGCTGTCAACAACTCAAACTGCAAACAAGTGATACTGATATCTTAAAGTAAACTTTATTTCTTGCTTTCGTTTTCTCTAGAAGTAATATGACCTGGCTTACATGCTGCAAAACAGAAAAACTATGTACTTTGTAATGAAATTTAATAAACTACCATTAAATGATCTTGCCAAGTCAGAACACTGAAAGACGAGTGATCCCCCTGTGTTTAACCAATCTTTGCATCTCTATTTAGCACTTTATAAGCTTATTCTGAAATGTTAAATTATCAATTTGACAGATGTGTCTGTGTATGTGTTTAGAGCGATTTAGCCACACTGTACATAAAAGCCGGGGTGAAGAATATTGGCACAGTTTTTCTCATGACAGATGCCCAGGTTGCAGATGAGAAGTTTCTTGTGTTAGTCAATGATCTTTTGGCATCAGGTAAGGACTAGCATATATTAATCCTAATAACTAATAAATAACTAATTAACTGCTAGCAATAAAAAAGTCAGTTAAAATATCATTCTGGTACTGCCCGAGTTTTTTTTTTTTATGCATTTACATTTCTGACATTTGGCATCACACCCTTATCCACAGTTACTGACATTTTATGTAGCTATTTTTTCCAATCCAAATTAGTACTTGAGGTTTGCGAGCCTTGCTCAGGGGCCTGGCCTTTGCAGCTTGGCGATGCTAAGAAATTAAAACTCACAATCTTTTAATCAGCAATTCAACAATGTAACTATTGTGCCACCATACAGTGCAATATAACATTCTAGCATGGTTATACTCTATGCACATAGGCACCTTTGGGATAAACATCATTGCTTGAACCCGACTAATACCTTTGTGGCTAAATAAATAAACTTTTCCCAACAATCTTGTGCTCTGTCGAATGTATCTTTAAAATATTACATCATAATATTTACAAGACCTGACAGGATGGTAATTCACAAGCCCTGAATCACTGTGCTGTCATCACCTTCAGCTTCTCACAGTCTGTATATTTGTTTCTCTTGCACACAGGTGAGATCCCAGACCTGTTCCCTGACGATGAAGTGGAGAACATCATTAATGCTGTGAGGAATGAAGTGCGTGGTCTGGGTCTCCAGGACACCAGGGAGAACTGCTGGAAATTCTTTATCGATCGTGTCCGTAGACAGCTCAAGGTCTGTTAGGATAAGTGATATCACCACTTCGTGACAATATATAATGAGAATAATTCATCATATAATAATATATAACAATATTGCATATGAATATTTTTGGTAGCTATGTCACCTCTTTTTGTCTTATTTTAACATATTCATCATTTTAAAAACTCAAGACAAACAAAGGAACCAATAAAATAGAAAGCATTTAACTATTCTAGAAAACAAACTAAGTGGATTAGCATTACTAGCAAATAGCATTCAAAATTAGCTTTAGATATTAGCACCAGTGCTTAACTTTAGCAGTTAGCATTATTGACTAGCAAAGGAAACCTATAAATACGTAGGAAACAACATTAAGCCATTAATGCCTGACAAAGACTGACAGAAACACAGAGGCATATATATATATACACACACAGTTTGACAAAAGTGAAACCAGCAACACCTGGACACAATAGGGAAACAATCAACCAATGCCAAGATTGGGAAAGACAAACATTCGGCACATTTTAACATAAACAGTTCTATAATGCTGTTCTATAATGCCACCTGGTAGTCTTGTGGGAAATCAGCCCTTCTAACAGTTACTCCAACAGTGTTCAGATTAAATAGATATCCGAGGTGCAGCAGTCACTTGTTTGTACGTATTAAGTAGATGTGCAGGTTGTTGTATGCTGTGTAAACTGGTGTATTTTAATATATTTGCACAGTATGTAGGTAGGTAAAAACATAAAATAACAGGAGTCGTGTTATGCAAAAGATCATGAGTAACATCATGATGTAAGAATTACATTAACCTCATCCAGAAAGGTAAATATTGATCTCATTTACCCGATTGCAAATTTCTGTGCATGCCCAGCACTGGCAACTTGCTGTTCTTGGGAATTAAACTCACAACATTCCTATCGCTAGTCGAAAATACCTATACCACTTAGCTACTACTTCCATTTCCAGACCTCATTCGACAATTCTAAGAATCTCTTATATTTGCAGGTTGCCCTGTGCTTCTCTCCAGTTGGTAACAAGCTAAGGGTGCGCAGCAGAAAGTTCCCAGCTGTAGTGAATTGCACTGCAATTGACTGGTTCCATGAGTGGCCACAAAAGGCGCTGGAGTCAGTCAGCATGAGGTTTCTCCAGGAAGTCCAACACATTGAGGTAACCTTGATACGAAAATTTTACTGGATGCAATATAGATTATTAGTTTCTTGCTTAGTAATTCAATGTAGAGTCCCAATTTCATATTTTTTAAAAGTCAAAAAGTGGGTAGCACCAGTAAGTATAAAGTCAGTGCCAGTGTCATCTTGGGGAGGAAATGTAATGAAATGATTAGGACTGAATTCATTGACACCTCTGGCAAGAAGCTCTTCAGCCCTCATATGGAAATAAATTTCTTTTTCTTTTCACATGTTCAGCCACAAGTAAAGGACTCTGTAAGTAAGTTTATGGCATATGTCCACATCAGTGTCAACAAAACCTCAAAGGACTACCTGGTAAATGACCGGCGATACAACTACACAACACCCAAGTCCTTCCTGGAACAGATCAAGCTGTATAGAAACTTGCTAGGTCTTAAGAGGAAAGACCTCAGCATGAAAATGGAGCGACTAGAAAATGGCCTACAGAAGCTCAACAGTACCTCGGCTCAGGTAACTCCTTCATCCTGTTTATCACACTGGCATTTTATACATTTGATGCAAAATAATTAGTGATGCAAAAGCTGTCATGTGGGCCAACAAAAAACAGATGCTAAGCTGAAAGTAGACATTGCTGTGGGTTCAGTTGAGATGGAAGTATGACATGATTTCTGTAAAGGTAAACACAACTTGTATTTAAGTATTTTTATTTTTCAGTTTACCATCTCCATGGATGTCTTTTTAAATAGACACACTGGAATGAGCTTTAATTAATTGTATTTCGAGTCACCCAGTTTGGCTCCATTCATTTTTTTCAGCTTCTATTTCAATGAAGAATACAGGTCAGTCGGTGTCAGTCCTGTAATCGCCAACTCACTGTGGGCATTGAACGAATGATCAGGAAGGTTTGCTGAATAAATTACTTCCCCGAACTATGTCTGTGTCGAATCGACATGCAATTTTTCATAGTCTTGAGGTTAATAATGTGTATTAAAAGCTTGCTGGAACTTTTAGATGATGTTATCCCCTGTTATTACCCTTCTATGTTTGCTTCAATTTGTCTGCGGCTTCACCTGGTTTACCACGTCAGGTCAGACTCAGGATTTAGACCTGCTAAAACTTGTTTTCATCCACAGAATGATGGCTTCAGGGGTGTCATATTTGGAGCCTGCCACGCTTTGGATGCGGCAGCAATCGGAGATCTCATTTGCACGCATAAGTCACACTTCTCGAGAGTGTGGTGAGGAAACTGATTTGAAACACTCTATTGTGAAAAGAGACAGAAAGAAAGAGAGAAAGAGGGAGAATGAGACCCACTGGAGTGGCTTGTTTAGATTAGTGCCTGGGGAACTGATGATGATGAAGAAGTAGGAGAAAAGACGTTTGGGTCAGTAGTGATATCTGGCTGGCTATCAAAATAAGAAGTGGGTGTTAATGAGGGAGAAAGTTTATTGGTGTTGTAGCACTCTGCTTTATTGAACTGGGACCACTGTAACATGTAATTAGTGAATATTGATGCAAACTAGCTGGTGCCTGCTCTTATCCTGGAGACTGAATATGGATTTTTGCCAGGTTATCCTTTATTAGATCCATTTATTAGGTCCGTTATTAGATCGGGTAAAATGTGCTTATTGCTTTGGGCACACTTTGAGACTCCAAAAAAGGTTTTTGATTTTCCAATTTGAAAAACATTACAATATTTGGTTTCAGTTCTGCTATAAAATTTGATAAGGCAGCATTATTAGGCATCAACACCTTTTTTTTCTTTCAAAACACTGTGTCATAATGTTGGCTGACGGAGATTCCAACAAAGGCTGTTAGCTCAAATTCTTCCTCTGGTCTCTCAGAGAAATTTGAATAGCGTTAAACAGAGGCCATACTGGTCTTATAGGTTTTTGAGGCTATTTCTGGTTCAGTCTCGGTGCCAGAGTCGCATGTAGTTCTCCGGGTATCTTTTCTTCCACAGAAGTGGGAATCATTATCGTTGTTTCATACAGTTTGAAGAGCAAAGAGGGAGAAACTTGGATGAAGTGGGATTTAAGTGTGCTTCCTGACTGTGCTTTGCGTGAGCAATTAGTACTCCATCATTGCTACCTTCTATTCATCTGTTTAATTACCCACACGATAGCAACTTTATTTTTGTGTGTTTCGCCATTCCGCTACCCCAAAGGTGGTTTGTCCCAGACATCTTGTTTTCCTCTGACTAATCAGCTCATTGGAAACTCCAAGAAAATCTGTTTCTGATTTCTCATCCACCTTCAGTAGTGGTGAATTTGCAAAGGATCTTTACTCGTCTAACAATTTCGTGAGACACAGTTGTATGGCATGTTACTTCATCATAATTCTCTGCATAGACTTTTCCCTCTCTGAAAATGGCCATATTTGTAAGCACTTTGTAATTAGAAAGACCTAGATTATTTAAATATCCTCATCAATCCTGCCTTTTTCTCTTTTTGAGTAATTAGGAAGACCTGGACTATTTAAATATCCTCATCCATCCTATCTACAACAGACTTGGTATTTATTTATTTATTTTCGTTGCACATTGTCAGTTTGAACTGACAACACACTCATTTCTCAGATAAAAATTACTCATACGGTTTTAACCCTACTCTGAAACAAAAACGAATCTTTTATTCATAAGCTCTGGAGATGCAATTAGATGATAATGACAAATTTATTAGTTTGCATATTTATCAACTATGACGCATAAATATAGGTTTCAACAGATGCTGTATTTCATCAATTGTGTTTTCTTAGTGTAATGTTTATTTTGAAAAAATGAAAAAATGGGTAGTATTGTTGTTGCTATGGATTATTGTATTTTTTTGCTGTTATAATAGTGATAGTAAGCCACCACTTTTAATTTAGTAAATACAAGCAGAGGGCAGCACAGTGGCTTAGTGGTTAGCCCTGTTGCCTTACAGCAAAAAGGACTTTATTTCACAATTATTTATAAAATGATTATACATATCAACGATCAATATTACACAGAAACGAAAATCAAGGCATTACATAACAGACATATTATGTTGCCTAATTTGGGATCTGCTGGAGCCTATCCCTGCCTCATATCTCAAAAAGAGAGAAAGGCAGGAGGGCTACACCTGGACTGACTATGCCAGTCCATCAAAGGGTCACACACTTACTCCCATAGGCAATTTAATATCACCAATCAATCTAACATACATTTAGATATTAGATTTTTAGACTGTGGGAGGCAATGAGAGTAAACCCATGCAAACATTGGAAGAACATGCAAAGTTCATCAATGAAAGGCCTGGGAATTAAAATGTAATTTTTTATGGTTATCCTACGGTCTTTCCCTTAAACAGCTAGCTGTGTTCTTTTTTTACTAATGCTTTTCTAACTCTTTTCTATATTTAAGCTATTCAAACTTTTTGAAAACTCTCTTCTGTATACAAAAAAAGAAAAAGAATGATTCAGCTAGCAGTTTTTCTTCTCAGTTGTCCTATCTTACTTTGTAGATGCATCCCATAGGATCTGATGTGAAACATGTGCAGGCATTTAAGAAAAAAAGTATTTCATGTATTGTTTAAATGCAGCCTTTGTGCTTTGACAATTTTACACTATAAAAAATCAAAGCTATTAATAATAAAAGGTAAAAGGTACAAAGGTACAAAATAACAAAAAATAAATTGAATTGACTGTAAATAATGATATGGCAAATATGGAAAGCAGTGAATGAGAAAAGAACCTGAAATCAAAAGGACGCAAGAGTTAAAAATGTTTTTGCTGGTGAAGGAACTACAGATGATGTTGTAGGTGTGCTAGGTGTGCAGCTTTCAGGTGTGCAGAACTGCAGTTTACTTGCACCCAATAATGCCAACTTTAGTGCTGTTCCTTATTTCATGTATCATTATTATAATAGTTGAGGAAACCTAAACATACATAATTCATTCATTCATCCTCTGTACCCGCTTATTCCCGAACGTTCCGGGGTCAAGGGGGTCTGCTGGAGCCTATCCCAGCACACATAAGGCGAGAGGCAGG
>JAOTQW010000041.1:10167526-10179560 GCA_026260075.1 Sisor rabdophorus | reverse complement strand
GGCTAGGTGGAGACAGGTGATTCGCTGTGGCGACCCCTAAATGGAAGCAGCCAAATTTGTGGATTTCTAGTTTAGGTCATCAAAGATGACCTGAAATACTACAGATAAACTAGATTATTCCCTCAATTACCTCTATCAATCTGGTAACAACACAGATATAAAGTAGCAAAAGATGCACTGCTACTTTATAAATGCACAGGAAAGAGCAAAGCAAACTGCCTGTCAGTTGAACATGACATTTCTGTGCTTTTTGTGAGTTTATTACTTACAGTATGTGTCACCATCCTGTTTGTTCTTTTCCAGAAATTTAATTTGGCTTCCTTACAAAGTTCTTGGAAATTGCTTTATTCTTTTATTATTATGATTATTTATTTATTTTGATAGAGAAACATACATAACAATCTCTAAGGTCTTAAAACTGTGTTTATGAAAGCATACAATTTTTTTAGGAGAAAAAGGGAGAAACTTTTTTTTTTTTTTATGAATATTACTGACCGCCTCGTTATTTGCCTAAAGTTGCATTGTCCAGTTTTAACTTTAATTAAACATGTTAAGTGTTTTTTTCTTTGCTATGTCTAGGGAAATTGCCTTTAGTCTATTAAATAGATGCTTACTTAAATTAATGATACATTAGATAAGAGCTTCTAAAACCTTTTTAAATAAAGGTTACTGGATGTCTAAGGTTAAGGTCATGGAAGTTAGTGTTTTCTACTGAAAAGCCAGCCTGTAATAGAAAGGTGGAGTCTGCATTATTAACAGTATTATAAAAGTCTTAAAGGTTCAGAAGGACAACTTGAAAAGTGCAAACCTTGGATTGAAAGAACCGATAGTGCACGTCCCACCATCAGGGGTGTGACTGTGACAATGTAACATGTACGTTATTTTTATACTGTAGTGTACACCGATGTTACTTTTACCTACTCAGTCTCCTGCAATTATAATAGGTCCAGCGGTAGAGCCCTGTTGTGATGGACCCACTGCTGCACTCTCTAAAACCAGAGGGTGTCTAATTTTTCTTTATTTTTAGCTAAATCCACAAAATGTACAGTAAAGTACACACATAGTTTTCATAATATTATTATTAAAGAACACATACATTTTATATTCTAATATCATGTTATTCATAGTTCATTTTTGTTAATTATAATTAATTATATGAATATTTATTTATTCATTCATTCATCTTCTATACCTGCTTATTCCCGAACTTTCCGGGGTCACGGGGGTCTGCTGTAGCCTATCCCAGTGCACATAGGGTGAGAGGCAAAGGGTACACCGCCACCGCGCTGCCCCATTATATGAATATAATTATAACTATTTTAACCACATTCCGGTTTAACATTCTTTTTTGCTATCACAAAAAACATCATGTTTTCACCTGCTCTCTTAGGAAAAAAGGTTGTTTCCCCTAATTTAGTTTTTTCGACTATCACAATTGCTCGCTCGACACTCGCTTAGTCCTGACTACCGAATCTCAGCTCCAGTTCTCCCTCACAGACAATTATCATTGGCATTGTTTTTGAATTAAATCATTCAAGTTTGTTAGCACACTGTGAGGTGTCTACAAAAATGTGTGGGTGTGCCGAATTTTGTTAAAACAGACAAGATTAGAATATCACAAGCGCAGGCACTATAAACTCATTCACAATAATAATTTTAGGTATTTTAAGGGCAGAGCATCCAGGGCCCCATCACATGCCATTGATGCCAGTTCCCTATGCATCCTTTTCCACCAAACGATGCTCCTGGCCACCTTCACTGCAAATCAATGTCCAAAGCCACATTTTGTCACAGCATAAAATAAAGAAAAATTACATTACATCATGTTGTTTATTAATAGGAACCATACAATGGTTCATCCACACCAAATTCTGTCATCCACGTCTTTATGGACTTTGTACACTGGTGCACAGTCATGTTTGGAGTTGAGTGGTGAAGCATTCAGAGTTCCTTTCACTGGAACTGAGAGGCTAAGCCCAGCTTCTGAAAATCAACCTCACACCAAAAGCAAAGTTTGGTAGATACTTTTGGCAATATAGTGTACATATGTTGGAAGGCAGGTATAAAAGCCTATCATAATTTCCTTGGTTTTAGGCCTTTCACAAAATATATAAATACGTATAAAACATTTAGAATGAATTGTTAACTTAAACTTAAAAAAAAATAATGACTTTCAACAATTAGAAGAAACATTTTATAGATAACTTCCTATTAAACTGTAGTCAAATTTTTGGTTCTTACTTGGCGAGGATTTAAAAAATATATCTTTATGAGCCGAAAATAAGCGAAAGACAGATTTGTGGATGAAAATGCCATGCGACATTAGAGGGAAAATGGCCAGATTAGTTCAAGATGTTTGGAAGGATACTGGCTCATGTAATCAATTTTTGTGAAAGAGTGTTTGCGTAGTTTTTTGCGTGTGTGTGTGTAAACATGTTTGTAAAAGGAAATCAGTTTTTATCAGACATTGTGTTTAAGCACAGGAGAGTCCACATTGAGTGTATTGCATAAGATGCCAAAAAAGGCAAAGTTAATCCACTCAGCCATTTTTTTACTATCTGCCGCTTGCAGATGCAGTGTATATCGATCACCATCGTCTTTGAGCTCAATTGACATACACAACTCAACTAACCTTCTCTATTTCGCGTCGCTTTCTTTTCACACAGGTCAATGGTTTAATCGCTACTTCTTTTTCTTGTTTGTGTTGATCTTTTTTTTAAATAGTCAAACCTCACAAAGCAGCAGAACGGCTTCAAGATCACTCTAAAAACTCTGGAAGACAACCTCCTCTCACGCTTGTCTTCGGCTTCTGGAAATTTCCTGGGTGACACAGAGCTGGTGGAGAACTTGGAGATAACCAAACGCACAGCTGCTGAGATTGAAGAGAAGGTTGATAAGTTTACTCATTATGACTAGAATTTGATAGCCAAGCTTTTCTTGCCAGGATGCCCTTCTGCGAAATATAGACAACATCCTTACACTTATAGACATTATTTATAATTCATTAATAGTAATTTAACACAATATCCGTGTGTGACAACTTGCTGAAAAAGCTAACTAAAACAAGTCACTATTAAACTAGATGCAATAAAATTAAAGCCTGCAGCTTTTACATAGTTACACTGTTTTTGACAGATTTTTCAACAGAACTATTGAAAACGAACAAGTATTCTAGAAATTTCCTGTTTCTGTGATATTTAAGCAGGCTTTGCTTTTCCATTGATTATTCCTGGTACATAAGCTCGTATGAGCCATTAGCAACACAACACATATTGCAGGGAGTGTCGCATAGTGACAATGGATAGAGGGAGAGCCAACCCTCTGTGCTGAACATTGCCATGCGGTATGTGCAGCTATGTTTTTTCCAAACTTTGCTACATGAATATACAGACATTTGCTGATTTGCAAACGTCTCTTATGATAACTTTATGATCTCCCAGGGAACATTTGCCATCCAGTTTGGAAACCAGTTTGTGATAGTGATGCAAATTTCTATATTTTCTTATGGTTTTTCTAGTTATGGCCAAATAACCTTCTCTATAACCAGACCATATATCCAGGAGGGAGAAGAATTTTTTTTTTATGGTGACTAGTAATGTTTTTTTGTCTTATGTTATATTATGCCATGCAGTACATTTGTGATCATCTAAGTATAACAAAGATGATTGAAGTGATGTAAATATCTAAAAGAAGAGGACATTTAAAATGATTTTGGTGCAAGCATTATTTTTTCCTTACCAGCAGAAAAATACAGAGATCAGGACATGGGTTTATTTATAGGTATTCCATTTCTCCGAAAGAAAAATGGAATACCTATAAATACGTACATCTTATTATGGTTATGACAATTGTATTATTAATAAGTATTTTTATAACAAACAGCCCTAAACAGCTTCAACATACATTTCTTTATTCATTCATCTTCTAGAATCTCTTAATTTGTTCCAATTTTTGAATAGTTTTTAAGGCAGTTAACTATATTTTTGTGTAATTGTGTACATAATTTAATTGCCCTTAAACCCACTATGAATTGCCCTGAAATTTAAAAAAATCAAATCATTTACTTTTGTTTACTGCAGTTTATAAATATCTAAATGAGAGAGAGATTTGTAATAAAGCATTCGATTAATAGTTGCCACTTGAAGGTGCCCACAAGAGACAATTTGTGTGTGTGTGTGTGTTCCGATTTCAGGTAAAGGAGGCAAAAGTGACCGAAACTAAAATCAACGAGGCTAGAGAACACTACCGCCCGGCAGCTGCCCGCGCTTCTCTTCTCTACTTTATTATGAACGATCTAAATAAGATTCATCCCATGTACCAGTTTGCTCTCAAGGTAGCTGTCACTACTGAACCCTGACCTAGCTGTCACTACTGAACCCTGACTCTCCTCACACACCCTCTGTCACCAAACTTCCTCTGTTCTGCTTCTTCAGCTTTTAAAACATGGCATTTAATCCGCTGCTCTGTCAGCATCCGCATACACCCAACCCATTCGTAGCATTGAAAGCGGGAGGTTTGGTTCTGACAAGGTGACAGCTTTCAGATGAGATGTTTTGCCAGCATTAGTGGAAAAATAAATTAAAAAAACACTTAATTAAGTCGCTCGTTCTCTTTGTTCAGTGACATTCTTGTTTTTCGAGACCGTCACCAAACGGTGACAAAATATAATCTTCTACTATCAGAAAATAATTGCATTGTTCTTGTAGACAAATGTATGCAGGGGAAATGAGCGTGAGCTGGAGTATATACACACTTTCTGTGAAAGCTGCTTTTTAAAATGGATAATTAAATGCTGAAGTGAAATGGTCCAATGATTATTTGCTTAGCAATGCAAATACATGGAGATGGTTTATGATCTAAAGTTTTAACTTTTTGCTTTCTTGCCTGTGTGTGTGTGTCAGGCCTTTAGTGTGGTTTTCCAGAACGCTGTAATGAAGGCAGCCCCAGACGAGGTGTTAAAGCAGAGGGTTTTAAATCTTATCGACAGCATCACATTCTCTGTGTTTCAGTACACCACCCGCAGCCTTTTTGAATGTGACAAACTCACATACACGGCACAGCTCGCATTTCAGGTAGGGGATTTCCCTCATCAGATCTGTCAACGTCTTCCTACACTCATATCTCATACCAAAACTTGAAAAAAATCATTTTCACTTCTTCTTTATCTTTGATTCTGTCTCTTTCTTTTGTCTCGCCAGATTTTAGTGATGAATAAGGAAATCAACACTAATGAGCTGGATTTTCTGCTGCGTTATCCCATCCAGCCTGGCATCACATCCCCCGTGGACTTTCTTTCTAATCATTCATGGGGAGGAATCAAGGTAAAAAATCCACGCTTGTTAGACATGTGCACACCGATATGTCATTCTCTTTTGGCTTATTTTCATTTGCAATCTGTGTATTTGGTGCGTTTTCATCTTAGCTGATGACTTACATCACCCATTCAAGCATGTACCTGAGGAGTTAAAAAGGATTTATGCATGACTCAACCCAGCTGTCCTGGTCATCTGACTATTGAGGCTTTTTTTGGAAACTCAGCTGGACATGACAGACAGAGTAGCATTAGTAATAAACATCTTCAAAAAGAGTACAAAGTAAAAGTTTGCTTACATGTCAGATCTGACAGAAATTTAGGAGTTTAAAAAAGCAGGTACAAAATAAAAAAATACACAGTTCTCGAAAAAGAAAGATATTTAAAGATGTACAAACAGATGTTGGTGTCATACTGCTTCAGTGCCAAGTTCAACAGCCGCAATACACAAACATCCTAATGACGCTGTAATAGTCGGTATGAGAACAATCTGCAATCTACTTGAAACAGTAACATTAACGGAAATTAGCCCATATAACTGTCTTGAGGGTTAAGAATTAATTTATTCGTACGACTTTATTTAATAAATAAAACGAATTTATTGTAATTTGATTCTGATATATAAATAAAAAATTAATAGGTCAAATCTTCAAATAGGGACCAGAAAATAATTCAGATTCTTGAATATTTGTATATTGTATTATACATGTTAATTAATTCATCAATTCATTCATTCAATTTCTATACCCGCTTATTTCCAAGCTTGGGGTCATGGGGGTCTGCTGGAGCCCAGCACACACAGGCCTAGAGTCAGGGGTACACCCTGGACAGGTCACCAGTCCATCGTGGGGCCACACATTGACGAACAATCACACACTCACTCGCTCAATCCTATGGGCAATTTAGTCACCAAACAACCTAATGTACCCAGGAATCGAACCCACGACCTTGTGGCTGTGAGGCAAGCGTACTAACCACTACACCACTGCGCAGCGAAAGCAGATTTTATTTCATGTAATAAAAATTGACAACCCCAAGTAAATGTGTGGTTTATTTTAGATTTAAATAGAAAAGCAAATGGATTTTACAAGTGTGCAATCTCATATTTACCCCTTGGGGAAACACAGTAGAAGTAACAGGCGATTGACAGAGATCAAATATATTTTCAAAAATGACATATATAAGTGTTAGTTATTTTGGGACCTAGAAAATTTGTAGAAATATCTCTTCCGTTTAAGTGGAAACAATTATTATTGTATGTTGCTCATTTTTATGAACGTTTTTCAGCTGTTATTTTAAAAGCCTTTGTGAATTAGAAAGCGTTTCATAATACCAAGCCTTCCCTTCTGCAGTATCAGCACTTCGCAACTCTTCATGGTAAAGAAACTTGCTAATGTTTGCTCAGCAATTTAAACAGCATAAAGACAATTTGCTTTGCCATTATATTAAATTAACACCCAAACGCCCACCTCCAAACCTCTCCGGAACTTCTTATGTTGCCAGCATTTTGTTTTCTTTAGCTGGTTTGACATGGCTCATTCAGCAATTATGGCACCTGCGTGCATATAATATACAAGGCACACCAAGTATTAAAAAGGTAATAGTGTATAATAGGCTTTAATAGGTTGTTAGGACCTGTGAAATTTCCACCAAATTGAATTGTTGAGCTCTGAAATGCACCCTTTTCATCTACTTCTATCCATTCATGGCTGAAAGAAAACAAAAAACAAACAAGAAAATTAGCATAATGAACAAAAGTCCATCAAGCAGAAGAGTCGATTAATCAATATAATAATTCCCTGTGTTGTCTTTCACCTTCCTCTTTTGTATTCTTTTGCATATAGTATTTTATATTATAATATAACTCCAAAAGTCATGTTAGTCCATACCATCAGAGATTCTTTTTCATTTATTCATCTTCTATACCTTCCTATTCCCAAACTTGGGGTCACAGAGGTCTGCTGGAGCCTATCCCAGTACACATAGGGTGAAAGAGAGGTGGTACACCCTGGACAGGTCACCAGTCCATTGCAGAACCACACACTCACATTTGCTTCAAACAATGTTGTACTAGTGGGAGAATCTGCTTATCATTAAAAAATCATAAATAATGTATAAAGGGTTACGTTCATGCTGTATAACATTTTCACACTGCCACCATCCTGATAATCAGTACAATTTAAATTAAAATAATTGATGCTTGATCTATCAATAAATAAATGACAGGTTTCTTTAAAATGCGGTCTGAAAAAAATGACTTTATTTTTGTTCATTTAATTATGATTGATATTATTTTATACCACAGCACTGGTTATCATCTGATTCTAATTGGTCATACGGGTGTTGATAAACTTTGTGACCCTATGGTCTTTGAGTTTAGATCCATCTGGGCCCTTCGGCTCTAGAAGGTCAATAAATGAACCCTTAGTTATTTTAGTTGTTATAAGAAAAAACTATTTTATATCAATCCTTAAAAGTTCTAACCACATGCCCTTTGTTTTGTCACAGGCACTTTGTACAATGGATGGATTCCGTAATCTGGATCGGGACATTGAGGGATCGGCAAAACGCTGGAAGAAGTTTGTAGAATCTGAGTGTCCGGAGAAGGATAAATTCCCACAAGAGTGGAAGAACAAGAACTCCCTGCAAAGGCTATGTATGATGCGTGCACTTCGACCTGACAGGATGACATATGCTATCAGGTCAGTTAACACATTAAACGAATACATTTGGACAGTTGATTGGGAACTGATATATTTTTTGACTATTGTGCCAAATTTGAGGCGGGGTTTTTGCACTTCCTCTTTACAATTATTTGATTATGGGTTTACAATTTGCATGAAGAAAGAAGTTTTATACTTTGGGGTTTGCATGAAGAAAAAGGTCTTATACTTTGTGGGTTTTTTTCCAAATGCTTTTTTTCCCTGCCCCAGTTCCAAGACATGCACTGTGACTAAATTGCGTTTCTAAATTGTCTATACTTTATGGGTGCCTTGACATCCTTTCCAGGGTTTCCCCTATCTTGTTTCCAGGTTCTATTCAACCCTGAGTTGTATTAGTGCTATCCTAAAATGGATTAAAGGCAGAATATTCTAGTTCTTTACAGGAATGAATAAGGTTATTGGAAGCTGAATTTTAATTAGCTGCCTTGAAGCTATAGTACAATGTGGCTATATATATATATATATATATATATATATATATATATATCAAAGTAAGTATATATCATATACTTAAAATACTCAATACAATAATAAGATTCACTAAATAAAATCCTTAATTTAGAGTCACCATTATAGCTTGACAGGCTCGTTCAGGGGTTCCGTTCTTTTTCAATGGCCATCTAGGAGACAAGGTCTTCACTATGGATATGTCTTTAGAGCTTATTGTCTCTGAGTTTTGATCCATCTGGGCACCATTGTGCCCTTTGGCTGTCAAAGGTCAAAGCTAATCTCACAAGAATTGACCTTGTACAAATGTATTGTATACACAGTGAGAGCAAATGACTTAATCATTTGCAATGAAAGGGCATGCAATCTGTTTCAGAGATTTTGTGGAGGAAAAGCTGGGCCCAAAGTACGTGACGAGTCGATCAATAGATTTTGCTATTTCCTTTGAAGAATCTGGAGCTGCCACACCTATATTCTTCATCCTATCCCCTGGAGTCGATCCACTGAAGGACGTGGAAAAGCATGGTACAGTTGCTTCAAGTGCTTTGTTCTGTTTTCTTAAGCTTGACAGTTTTCAGATAAAACCATTTTAATGGGCTCATGTTTAAATCCATGGTGGTTGATGAACTGCTGTTTTGGGAGGTATTTTATACACCAAGAGCCAACAGCCTGAGAAATACCAGTCTTTGTTCAAAACAAAAAAAAACACCTGCAAAAATAATAATATATAACTTTTTTATTTATTATGTAATATTAAAGTATATCCTAAAAGGCTCCATTAGAAGTGTGGTGATTGATTAGGCATGATTGTGTGTGTGTGAGTGTGACTAATCGACTCATAGCTAAAGTGCACCACAATCAATTAGCAAATGCTTGCCTAAAAGGAGATCCTTAGACGATTGTAATTACACTGAGTGTGTATTTACTCAGTAAAGGCAGTGTAGGTGGAGTCATTTCTATAAACATGAACAAAAGAATAAGTAAAGCAGCTGCTAACTGAATCTTTGCAGGTCGAAAGCTGGGCTACACATTTGACAACAAAAACTTCCACAATGTGTCTCTTGGCCAAGGACAGGAAGTGGTGGCTGAAAAGGCTTTGGATCTTGCTGCACACAAAGGTCACTGGGTAATATTACAGGTAAAGACACATGGTTCAGTGTTTCAGCTCACTTTTTTTAGCATCACAGCAAAATCATACCTCCTGATGCCCCTATTTAATAGCAGTTAACCTACGTTTAGTTGATTAGCAGCAAACTCACCATGGGAATTTAGCTACAAGTTGTAGCCATGCTAATGTCTTGGGCAGCAGGGTGTGTCTCACCCATTCGCTCAGGCTACCTCTCCAATGATTAATGACTCGTTTGGTCTGCCAGAATAGTGGGGGTGGGGCATTTTTCCTCCAAGCCTGTGTGATGGTCCAACCCCAGGGAGCAAGACTCACTCCACTAATGAGTCTATTAGGTTGCTTCTACTCCATCCAAATGTCAGTGTGAAAACACTCTCACTCGCTCTCTTGCCAGGCTGCTTTTTATGGGTATTAGTTTGGAATCCATCCAGTTCCTATTAAATGAAGGCATATTTGCCAAATGCATACGGTTTGACAGACAAAGGATAAGGATGCTAAAAAAATGCTGGGGTAATTTACTGGGTTTGGATAAATACCCTGGTGCCGGCAGCAAAAACAGGATGTATCCACGCAAATGGATTACATTTTCGTATCTCTTCGCAACAGGACTGTGTTTTTACTTTCTAAAGAGGCACTGGTACAGAATCCTAATGGCTCTTATTGGCAGTTGGCAATGACAGCAGGCAGAATGTGAGCAGTCGTCCTTTTTTTTTTTAATCCCTGGGCTTCTCTACAGCGTATCACATAGCTCTGGGACTACAGGCAAGGAGACCGGTGGTTGTTTAATTACTTTTGCATAACAATGCAGATCAATGAGTCCTGAATGAACCTCTTTCCCATTTCAATAAGACAGCTTAAACCACAACACCCACTAACCACCAGCCCCCGAAACCTCCCAACTAACTGCCCACTTTATCTTGCATAAAAGTTTAGCAAAGCTTAGCGGGTCAATGGAAAGTTCCCCTTCATTGAAGGTTAATTATGTTTGCAGCACATGGAGCCCAGTCGACCAAAATGCAGAAATCCACATAGTGTGGAGAGGCAATCAATTGCAGAGATTGAAAGAGAAAATTCACAGTCTTGGGAATCAAGTGACCTAAACTGGCTGGACCCATTCCACTTTCTTTGTCTCATGTTCTGAATTATACTCCTAAAGGTCTAGAATGAGTTGTGTATAGAAGAGGATCAGAAAAAAACCACCAAGGCCATGGCATCGAAGCATCAAACTTTAATGGGTTTTCAGGAATAGATGCAATGCTACACTCACTCTAGAATTCCAGTGCCATTAAAGTCTTTTCAGAATAGTGAACCTATGAATTCTGTCTTTGGTGAAAGCTGTAATTTTTACTTGGATACCTAAGTTCTTTTCTGAAGGTATTTTTTCTGATTATTTAATTATGTTGTTAACAGGTTATGCCTAATGAATCAGACACCGTAATTGTATAATCACTTCATCCAGCTCCAAAGTCGCTGATTGCAAACCCAGACACATCTCCTCTTACATGAATGTAGACACCACAGATGTGGTGTCTCCCTGCTGGGCAAGTGCTTGATAAGCCAAAGTGTTTAGCCAAGGGAAAGCAAAAAAGGACACACTCTGCATGCTGGCAAGCCGTGAAAACGTGCAATAACAGCAAGTATGCATTGTTAACAGCAATCAAAACACCTCTATTCCAACAGCGCAGATAACTTTCTCTCGTCTTTAAGTGCTGAGAACATTGAGGGTCGGCACTTTTCTTTCACAGGAAATTATTTTCCGCTTGCTCTCTGTCACTTTGTGCTCTTTAGGAACAATACTTTAATTTGCGCTGACAACTGAAGAAATTGTTGTATGCTCGACAGCAGTGTGAATGGTTTTGTCACCAGTAATATGAATATCTTATAATCTTCAGTTTGATTGGCTACGAAAGGATTTTCTAGCCTTCTAACCAAAAAACTGTATTTTTTGAAGTGCATACAAAAAATTAAAAGCAATTCTAAAAACTCACCTCAATACTCACCTTAGCTTGTCTTTGTTAATACCTTGGCTGTACTAGTTCTAAAGCCTAGGAAACCTTACTTTAGCTGTCGCTGTAAATAGAACTATAGTTATGGCAATAGTCATTGGAATACACAAAGTTTCAAAATTACCTACTACTCTCACCCGGATATTGAAGTATGCATGCAATACACACGTTTCTGTCCCATGAGACCATGAGAGAGAGTCAAGTCATATTCGTAGATGGTGTTTTAAGTTGCTTTAAATGTTAAAAGAAATGAACTGCATTGAAATTAAACTGCATTATTTAGCTTTATATTTGAGGTACTATGTTTTTTACCATCTTGTCATGTGACTTGTGGCAGATTTTATTGATTTACATTTATAGCATTTTGCAGACGCTCTTATCCAGAGCGACATACAAAAGTGCTTCAAAGTTGATTGTTGAG
>JAOTQW010000041.1:10152354-10167426 GCA_026260075.1 Sisor rabdophorus | reverse complement strand
CAAGCAACTGGGTGGCCTGAGAGGATAAGAATGGGCGAATTCTCCTGATGTTGTGAAGGATGATCCTAGCTTTAACCATAGTATGAATATTTAATTGCTTAACAGTTGGGAAGTACCAACTTAATTAAAACTAGAACATACCTAAGTATTATATGATTTTGTATGAAGACAATATTTGGCTTCTCACATGTACTATATTTAGCATTTTTTTCTTTTTTTTGTTACAAATTAATAAAGCGTTTAATATGTGTATTTCAAGACCATAATCTTGGAGAAAAAAATTCTCTTTCGAATCCAGAACATCCACCTGGTAGCCAAGTGGCTGAGTACCCTGGAGAAAAAGCTTGAGCAGCATGGCGATGCCAGCCACCAGGACTTCAGAGTGTTCATCAGTGCCGAGCCTTCATCTTCCCCCGAGGGTCACATCATTCCACAGGGTATTCTTGAAAACTCTATCAAAATCACCAATGAGCCACCGCTGGGCATGCATGCCAATCTGCATAAAGCTTTGGACAACTTTAACCAGGTACGCCTAGATGAGTTACATATGGCCTTTGTGAGTATTTTCTATTTTTCAGAATGATTGAGTTTCAGTTAGATTCTGACAAAATCCAGTTACAGTAGTGTATATCTGAGACTGAATCAAATAAACCAAGTTTTGTTCCTTTAACTGGAGAGTAAGTGAAGTCAGTTTCTCCCTGGAGAGGTGGCCCGGAGGCGACGATGCCAAGGAAAAACTCCCTAAGAGGGTGATATAAAGAAACCTTAAAAGGGACCAGACTCGAAAGGGAACCCATCCTTATTTGGATGAAGGACAGAAAGAGGAATTGTACAGTGTGTATGGTAGCTGTAGCATCTTTATTAGGATGTGAAAATGTCCCAGGTCATCATGAACATGCAGTGTTTTCCAACCAGGTATGAGGCATCGATAAAGGCTGGGAAGATCTATAATGAAATTGTGGTCATAACACATGCATCTCGGGGGTGGCATGTGTATCTCGACAGAAAGGGAGAGTAAAGATAGAGAAAGAGAGAGAGAGTGGAAAAAGGTGAAACATTTAATGACATATTAAGGGTAAGGGATATTCTCATAGCTAACAATTCTGCATGTCATTATTCTAGGGTTAGGCTCTAAGCACATTTTGTGTTTGCAGTGCTGATAGTTATCAGATAAATGCTATAGAAACTTGCTGTCATTGTAGCCTTTCTCTGTTAAACTGGTTTCTGCTTCAGTAATGCGCATGCTTTGAAAGCAAATCAATAATACAGAGAATGATACTTGACCCAAGTGTCTCACCAGCTTTAGGAAGCTACAATATCATCTAGAAGATGACAGCTGTGTGTACCTGTTTTTTTAGCAAACCAGACAGAAACTTTACATCAGTGACCTTGTTTACATGTACAAATTTATGAAATAAAATTTTTGATTCTGATTGACTGATTACATGAGCTATATGTAAATTTAGTGTTTACATGTCCTGACCAAAAATTCAGTTTTGATGGTAGGTTTATTCTTATAGTGCATAACAGAAAAACAACCAAAAAGTTATGACTTAATTTGCCTTTTAATCAGGAAAATAAGAATTTGTTCCCATGTCAGTCAGCAAAATTGTTGGCTACCATTTGTCTTTTATACAGGTGAGGAACTAAAATTTATAATCACTTTTTTAAAGGGAAAGAGTCTTTCATAAAGAGACTATTTAAAAGGGACTTTTAAAGGCAGTGCTCCTAATATTAGCTAGTTACCTATATAAAAGACAGCTGTCCACAAAATCATTCAATCAGATTACAAAATCTTGTTCATGTCCAAGATTAAAGAGCTATACAAGGATGTTAGGAACAAGACAGTAGATCTACACAAGGCTGGAATTGGCCACAAGACCATCGCTAGGTTGGTAAGAAGTTGACAACATTTGGGGCAATTATTTGCAAATGGAAGAAACTGTCCATCTCCTCCAGCTCTTTGTAAGATAACACCTGTTTGGAGTTTTATTGATTATGAATGTTAAGGAATCTGCTCAGAACTACATAAGAAGATCTTGGGAATGATCTCAGGGCAGCTGGCATTATAGTCACTAAGGAAACAATTGGTAACACACCACGTTGTGAAGAAATGAAATACTGCAGCTCATGTAAAGTACTCCTATTTAAGAAAGCACATGTACAGGCTCATTTGAAGCTTGCTAATATCTGAATTATTTATAAGAGAACTAGGTGAGAGTGTTGTTGTCAGATTAAGCTTTTTGGCATTTGCTGACTATGATACCAAGAACACCAGTCCCACAGTTGATCTAGATGAAAACATTATGCTTTGGGGTGTTTTGCTAAAACAGGACAAGACAACTTTATTACAACGAGTAGAAGATGGCTGGTGCCATGTACAGTTAAATCTTGGTGAGTGCCTGCTTCCCTCTGCCATGCGATCGTTAAAAATTGTTGGTGGTTGGCTATTCCAGCATGTTAATGATCCAAAACACACGGCCAAGGCAACAAAAGAGTGGCTAAAGAAAAAAAATATTAAGGTCCTGTAATGGCCTAGACAGTCTTCAAGTCTTAATCCCTTATAAAATCTGTGGTGGGAGCTAAAGGTTTCAGTTTGCCAAACAGCAGCCTTAATGACTTGAAGAGGATCTGCAAAGAAGGGTGAGACAAACTCCCAAGATGTGTGCAAACCTGCTGGCCAACTATAACACCATTAAGCCAATGTTTTGGCTTACGAGTCAAATACTTTTCTTATTGCAGTTGGGGGCATTGTGTTGCGTTTGAGAAAGAACGTGATGTTGTGGGGAAGTTCTAGGACAGGAACAAAGAGAAACCTTTGGTAGTGAAGCTTTGCTGTAAAGCATCGATTTTCCACTCCTTCCACTTCCGAAAAGCAAAAGCAACTTAGTCGCTATCATGATGCATCAGTTATTTCCTGATAAACTGATGTAGGTTAAAGGGCAATTTCTTCAAGTTTGATTATGTGCATTCCGTGTGGTAGAAGGTACATCAATTCATTTATAATAACTTGTTTCTATAGAGGATTGAAAAAAATGTTTATCCTACATCTGCCATCCCATAACATTCAGTTTGGCCATTCTAATTACATTCTAAAGCAAATAAGCTAATGTGTTTACAATTAGCATTTTCATTTTGATTGGACTTGTAATTGAAATGAGTTGATAGATGTACACCGATCACATTACTTATTTACAAAATTAAATTAAAGAGTTTTACTAACAATATGACCGGCAGGAAGGTTTTAATTCTTTTTATATTATACAAGAATGTTTCACGTCAGGATCACCAAACCTCATCTTGGAGAGCCAGTCACCTGAGTTTAGTTTCAATCCAAACACACCTAATCTAGCTAATCAAGGTCTTGCTAGGTATACTTACAATTTACAAGAAGGAGCTTTAAGGAACGTTGGAGCTAAACTTTTTTTCAACATCAACCAATGATAAAATCCTAACACATGTTAAAACAGCTATTTTGATGAATATATTTCTTATTCCCCCAATGCACGTGTCTCTCTATTTTTTAGAAAGAAGTATAGTTATATTTTGATTCCTTAATTGACCGCTGTTTGACTTTAAAACCCTCATAAACCCTCAAACCCCTGAAAAGTGTACTGCTTCTTTTTTTCAAGCATCTCTGTTGTGCACTCATGGAGAAATGCAGTGCTTTCAGCAGTATTCACCCCAGCGATTCTGTGTTTAGAATCTTAATGTATCCTGCGTCTCTATAACTCCGCCTCTGGTAGAGCTCTCGTGTTCAACATACTAAGTCTCCGTTAGCCTCTCTGAGTGATGTCTGAAAAGAGTTTAAATGCTGACACTGGCATACATGCTTAAACCACTTTTCTTTGAGCCCACTTGCCATTTATTTTTTTACGCCCTTACCTCTTCCCTATTGTTCTCATTAGAGTCATCTTTAATGCAGAGCCCGGGGGAAAGCAGCATTGTTAAGCACACTGATAAGTAATAATTAAAAACATTTCAGAATTGATTAAATCTGTAATAGTCGTTTGTCTCAAGTAATGAGTGTAGCTCAGCTGGGAGCTGCAGTTAAAATACAGTGTGTCTGGTGGTCAGTTCTATAATAATAACGATAAGAATAATAAGAATAATATTATGAACATAAACATTTTGCAATAACAGTAATAATTAAATGTACAGTATGTGGATAAAAGTTTGTGGACACCCTTCTGGAGCACAGTATACATTTTCTACTATGTCTTTCACATCTTCTGTCAAACTGAGAGACACAAACACTGTTCCAGCAGGACAATGTTCCTGTCCATCAAAGCCACACTAAAGCTTCCTGTGTTCTTGTTAGGTGTCCTAAACAGACGCATGACTCTCACTTACCTTTGGGATAAACTGGAACACTGATTGCCAGCAGACCTCCTGACCCAAAATGATTTCTCTAAAATTCTTGTGAATGAACAACCAAATACCCATATCCACACTTCTTCACTTCCAAATCTTATTAGAGGTTATTATATACATACTCATAGCTACATCTTCTACCTGACTTTTCTACAGCCAAGCTCTGAAGTGTGGAGGTTATTATTGTAGTAATAGTGAAAGAACACATGAATTTAGATGTTTAAAAACATATGAATATGATGGCTAAGATTGTGTGTATATACTGTATGAAAAAGGAAAATACCTATTGGATGGGTGGATGATTAAATGTATTGATTGTGAGATTAATAAATTATTTAGAGAATAAATGGATAATTGGTTAACTGGATGGGTGGTTTGAGAAAGAAGGAAAGTCAAATGATAGAAGTTATACAGGAAGTTATACTTTTAAATTAAAGACTTGCAGTTTTTACCAGTAAGTTAACACTTGATGTCTTGTGGTTGTGTGTTTTTTGAAAGGACACACTGGAGATGTGCGTCCGTGAAAACGAGTTTAAGGGCATCCTTTTTTCCCTGTGCTACTTTCATGCTGTGGTGGCTGAGAGGAGAAAGTTTGGACCTCAAGGCTGGAACAGGAGCTATCCGTTTAACACAGGAGATCTCACCATCTCAGTCAATGTCCTCTACAACTACCTGGAGGCCAACAGTAAGGTGAGGAGTAAGTGCCTTTGTCGATGTTACAATAAACGGATTTGAGGATGAAATAAAGAGTAAAATAAAAAACTAAAAGTGAAAGTGAGAGCAGGTAAAAAAACGAGGCTTGTTGACTTCTGCCCTGCCTGCAAAAAAGCAAGTCAGGCTTTTGCTGAAGCTGGTGAAATTACCCTTCTCTACCTACGCTCCAACCCACTCTAAATCGAAAAGCATTGCCCTTAACTACACATTTCAGGGGTTTCTTCTATGTGAAAAGAAAGAAATCTTCCTGCATTTTCATAAAACACACTTTGTAGTCTTCAGAGAGCTTCACATAATAATGTAGATGGAGGGGAAAGGTAGCTCATATGCAATTCAGTTTCAATTAAATGTAATTCAAATGATGTATCGCTAACAATATTAGTATTAGCAATGTATCGATAACAATACTGATACGAAACTCATGGACCGTGCTCATAAAAACGCTCAAATACCAAAAACTGATTTCTCCAGTGAGGAACTTTCAGTGCACAAAAAAATCTGGCAGCAATGAGACAGAATGTCAAGCTCAGCGGTGTGAAAATATTTCTAAATTAATAATGACAACCCACGCATGGCAGACTGCAAGCTTTGTTCCACTAAAATATCAAGAGGCAAAAAAGTGAAAACTTATAAAAAAAAAAAAAGAGTAATTGAATTTAAAAAAAGTAAGTACACAAACATTAACGTTAGCACTCGCCAACTGAACCTAAAGCCAGAAGAAAGTAGAAGGTAACCTGAGAGCCAAAGAATTCACATCACAGAATAAGAACAGGTATCCATATTTGTGAGTACCAAAAAATATATTGGTAGCTAAACCCTTTAAAAGGTGCAGTACTATATTTTAATGCATATAAACAGTCAATGATCCAGTAAGGTGTTGCACAGAATGGCATGCAGCCTGCGCCTTCTCCTTTGTTTCACTCTGCACACTAACACAGCTGATATTATGCATCTTTTACCTGGGCAAGCATTTTAGTCAGTTGGAAGCAGGACACTACATATTAGCTTAATTACATTACACTTACCAAAGCGCCAGCTCACAGAGGAACTATACAGTCATTGTGGTGACAGCTATTTTAGCTATATGTGAAATATTTCTGTGTCTGTTAAACAGTCTGCCTCTGAAGCTTCTCTAGCAGCCTGTAAAGCTTGCCTGTATATCTGCATTAAATATTAAATGGCCAAAGGTTTGTAAACAAATTTCAAGTGCTAACATAAATCACGGATACAACGCTAGTTCAGGCCTCCTTGCTATCAGCTGATTGCAGAAAAACACAAGCCAAACCCTATCAGCTGACCGGACCTGCACTGAATTGGTAAATCCCAAACAAGGCGCCTTACTTAATCACATCCTGTCTGCTTGCTCTGCTGCTTCCACATTATGCAGCTGCACAACCCACTTCCTTCCCAGTTCCTCCTTTGATTTTCCTACGTAGACAAATGTCATTGTGTTGTCATTATCATGCTCTGGTCTTCCTTAAAATGAAACGGTCGCCCCCAACTGAGGATGCTATTGTTTCCCTGTGCAAGCTTTTTATGACACTCATGAAAATACAGCAAATCTGTATTGTATTAAAGTGTAAACATTAAACATGGCAGTAAAAGTTGACATAAAGGTTGCCTGAACTTCTTAAAACTAAAAATCTCTGTTTCAATCTGCAAAAATCTCCAACTGCAGTATACCATAACACGAAATGCAAGAACATTATAGAAAGCATGTAAATATTCAAAAAATATATATAACTATTATGGCAAAGAGTAATATTCTGGAATGTCAATGAAGTAAGTTTTCACTTTCGTTATTGCAGCTAAAACAGTTTTTCCTCTCAGTGTAGTGTCCATTTTAATTTTATTATTTATATTTTAGCTTTTTGCACATAGAAAAAAAATTTAATACAATGCATTATTTTGAACAGATAGTTTGATATCTAATCTTTGTTGTGCACAGGTTATGATGTGCAATACACTGCTATTAACTTTCCAGAGATCGGAAATGAGCTCAGAGATGCACTTCAGCCTCCAGAGTGGAAATTGTAGTAGCAGACATGTTTTGTTTTGTTCAGGTGCCATACGACGACCTGCGCTATCTCTTTGGAGAGATAATGTATGGTGGCCACATCACAGATGACTGGGACCGCAGGCTGTGCCGTACCTACCTGGAGGAGTTCATCAAGCCTGAGATGATGGAAGGGGAGCTGTACCTGGCCCCAGGCTTTCCACTGCCTGGGAACATGGATTATAATGGCTATCACCAGGTAAATGCACCTCCTGTCATGTCTTTTCTCTCACAGATACAGACGGCAAAATGGCAGCAAGGCTGCTTTTGGTAGTATGATACATAGTTGGCGGGGGTAAAGATTACTGAAACACCAGAACTACCAGTGGGTTAACAAAGTTTAGGTTATGGGTTCTTGAACAAAGAAATTTATTTTTTTAAACGTTTGATTTCAGCTACAGTGTAATTTTAGCTGAAAAATTACATATGGTAAATATATCCTTGAAACTATTTTAGTATAGATAGCTTAAAATATAAAATTCTGCAATGGATTAGCGACCTTTCCTGTCCTTTTCCTCAATTACAATTAAATGTTAATTATGAGAATAACTTTAAATAATTAGTTTTGACTGCTGTTATTTCAAGTACAGTTTTAAGTACAACCAGGTATTTTTACGCCAAGGTTGAAAAATTATGGCAGAAGAACCAGGATATCCGACAATTCATAAATGGCTTCACATTCAATTAATATTTTTACCCCAAGACAAGTTGACATATACTGGAAATTCAGTTTCTACTTAAGAGACATGTTGCAGTAAGATTTATAATATGGGCAGTTTAACTTGACTTGGCACGGTGGTGTAGTGGTAAGCATGGTCACCCCACAACAAGAAGGTTGTGGGTTCGATTTCAGAGCACAGGGTCTTTCTGTGTGGAGTTTGCATGTTTTTCCCAGCGCTTGCATGGGTTTCCTCTGCCTACTTTGGTTTCTTGTGGTTGTGTGTTTTTTGAAAGGAATGGTAGCTCTAAATTGCCCATAGGAGTGAATGTGAGTGTGTGGTTGTCTGTATGTGTGGCCCTGCAATCGACTGGTGACCTGTCCAGGGTGTACCCCTGCCTCTCGCCTCATTTGTACTGGGATCGGCTCAAGCAGACCGCTGTGACCCCGAATTAGAAAATAACTGGGTATAGAAAATGAATTAATAAATGAAATTTTAAACTCATTTATTCATTCATCTTTTATATTGAACATTTATAAAATGATTTATTTTTTTAAAAAGGGATTGAACATTTATAAAATGATTGATTTTTTAAAAAAGGGATTAAAATAACCCAGATAACCATCCGCCCATTAAATTTATAACCAAGTAGTAATATGAATTATATTTCAATATAATTATAAGTGTTTTTGCATTCTTAACATATTTTATACCATCATAGTTACTATAACTACTCTTAAAATTCATCTTATGGCAAGAAAAAGACATGCTATCAAAAAATAACTAAATAAAGATCAGTCAAACCAAACAATCTTTAGAGCTCAATCTTCAAACTGTACTCAGTTGCCAAAACCTTTTGAAGTATTGCATTCTCTGTAAATCTGATTGATATCTTGGGATAATAAAAAAACTTTTATCATTACCACAACAATTTTCTGTCAGTCAGTGCTGATCATTAGAAATAAATATTTATTTTCTTTTTTCTACTGGGCATTATGGAAAACATACAGACATATATATAATTTTTTCCCCTTTTTTTGATGCATTTAGAAGTTTGATGTAAATTGTAAGGAAAGTGTCCTGTGAATTTAACCAGCCCAGCTTTCTTTAAATGATGAATGTTTGTAACATCTTAAATGAATTCTGTTTAGTGTGATTTTAAGCTTAAATAGATTATCCTGAGTCTGTGTTGAGGTGCTCAAGTATATGGCATTTTTCCAAACTCACAAAAATGCCAGAGGCATTTTATAAAACAGCATTGTATTGTTTGTTTTTAATGTGAAGCTTATATGTTTTCAGATGCTTTATAAATTCTCAAAAGGGAAAATGACTGTGCTTAAATTAAGAAGGCATTGTTGCATATTCTAGCTACAATATTTCCATTATTTTGGAAAAAAATTGAGCAAATACAAATATTTTTTTATACAGCGACATTTTTAACCATCTTTTTTTGTAGGAACTTAACCATAACTGCTGTGATTACTACTGTGTTTTGTTTTTTTTAACACATTTTATTACCAGCAACTTTGCTTTGGAATGTGCACATTGACATCATAGAATTTACAGCAACATAATTGGAAATTATTTTAGGTAGAATTTTAAAAACTATTGTAAATGTTGAAGGTACAATAGGTGAATTTCTGAAGTTAAGTGATCTAAATGTATTTAAATGAAATTATGTATACTGTAGTAGGCATAGGACCCAGAATTATTTGTAATTAAATTCCTGATGAACCTTTGGCAGGTACTCTTTTTTTTGCAGGTACACAATTTTTGATGACCTGAAATTTATGAGTGGCACAAAAAATTATGTGAATGTAGAATATTGGAGAAAAAAACATTCAAAACACAAATTAAAAACAAAAACAAAAAATTAAATCATTAAATTACAATGAACATTACAAATATTTTGTTCTAACTGAACATACTATTTTAGATCACAGCGATTTTCGCAACATGTTGTATAAAATATGGCTGACAGGATGATGAATCTGGCACAGTTCTAACAAATATTAGTAAAATCAGTACTACCGCTTGCGATGGACCTCTCGCCCTATGTGCGCTGGGATAGCGACCAACAGACCCCTGTGACCCTGAGTTAGGGAATAAAAGTATAGTACGGGTATAGAAGATGAATGAATGATTGAATGAATGAGTACTGCCGCTCCCTATAACCTAGTTTGCCTTATTTCGGAGTGAAAATAAATATAAAAAGTTCACACGCACATTTAACAACCCACATATTGGTTGTGGCTTCCCAATGCCTTACTATAACCCTACTATAAAAGCATTGAAATACATTTTTCTCTCTCTATGAGGAAGCCCAATAGGCAGGGCAGGGATACAATTTCTCAACCTGACTGAAATACACAATAGCTCTGTGACACAGACTGCGGGGGAAAAAACTTGCTGGATAAAAGCAGAGCGAAAACCCAAATGAATATCCACTGGAGTCAACTACAGAAGTTACATTTATATTTGAGCAAGGTCCTTAATCATCAATATTGGATAAATCACATCTGCCAGAAATTTGTTTGTGAATAACTAAATCGATATCATAAATGATTTGCTATTCTGCTCTGTTATTTTGTTTAGTACATTGATGAAGCACTGCCCGCAGAGTCACCTTATCTTTACGGTCTACACCCCAATGCAGAGATCGGTTTCTTAACCCAGACATCTGAGAAGCTTTTTCGTACTGTTCTTGAGATGCAACCCAGAGATGGAGGCTCCGGAGAAGGCAGCGGCACATCACGAGACGAAAAGGTGAACATGCAAAAGTGGTTTTGGAAATTTTTAATATAATGCAAGTGTGGCCCTTACATGTTTTCTTTTTATAATCTGTAGCAATTTTTAGCTATTCGTCAGCATCACTGTTTTTTTTTCCACTATCAGCTCTGTCTATTTCCACTAACATGATCAAGTGTTACAGTAGATGTGATCCTGTTCACTATATTTTCTCGGTCTGGGGGTCTACCATTTAAATTGTCAGATTCATTACTCAATCCTGTTGAACCCTATTTTTATTCCAAGACTGCAGTCTTAAGTTGGGTCTGAAGAAGGTAAAGAAAACTAATTCTTAAGAAATGGGCTTTGACATTAAAGTGTTAAGATATGGGTGCTGTGGAAGTATGTCTGGATGCATTATGACAGCTGACCTTTTTAAGTTAAGAGATCGGGATTTTGCATCAAACAGGTTATATAAGTGACAGAAATATTGGCAGGATATTAATTATATTGGTCACTTCCTGTGAGGAGTTCCTGTTAGTGTAATATTCAAGGGAGCATAAACAGTGTTTTGCTGCAACCCTGTGCTATGCAGAGTCAGGGCTTTGTGTAAAATTGTCAGAATGGTTTTGCACATGCTCACTAAAATGTTTCCATGTTAAAGGTGAAAATTGTCCTGGATGAGATTCTTGAAAAGCTTCCAGAAGAGTTTAACATGACAGACCTGATGGGGAAGGTAGAAGAGAGGAGTCCATACGTGGTTGTGGCCTTGCAAGAGTGTGAGCGTATAAACATCCTGACACAAGAGATTAAGCGCTCACTCAAGGAGCTGAATCTTGGCCTAAAGGTATTGTACAGCACTGATGTACAAACACTGCCATCAACAACCATGTATGAAAATTAATATTGTGCTCAACTCTTTAGTCTCTTGGCCAATCTGATACCATGACATTTGAATGTGGTGTAAGTTCTTCATTACAGGGCATCCAGGATAAATGAAATTTAAGCACCAGGTTGCCACAAATCGATAGCAATACTTGTTTTAAAGCATTTTAAGTGCATTATATCACTAAATCTCATTAGACTCTTGATTAAGAAGTGTGAGCCATTTACATCTTGCCAAGTGTAATTTAATTTAGTAGAGATTGACTTCAGGTTTTAATTCTCATCAGGAATAAAACTGTTTGTACGCTACAATGTCTAAGACTACAGTTGGCTTAGTGTCCAGGAAATACTCCTATAATATTATATGTATTGAATCACTGCTGATTAGTTAATTACTAATTATTTAGTCTTAGCCTCACTTTGCCATGGCTTTCTCACAGGGTGAGCTTACGATGACCAGTGACATGGAGAACCTCCAAAATGCTATCTACCTGGAGCAGGTTCCAGACACATGGAGTAAACGTGCATATGCGTCTACCTGTGGCCTGACACTCTGGTTCACCGATCTGCTGTGTCGCATCCGTGAGCTAGAGAGCTGGACCTCAGACTTTAACCTGCCCTCTGCCGTTTGGCTCGCCGGCTTCTTCAACCCTCAGTCCTTCCTTACAGCTATCATGCAGACCACAGCACGCCGCAATGAGTGGCCACTTGACAAGATGAGTTTGCAGTGTGATGTCACCAAGAAGAACCGTGAGGAATTCAGCTCTCCACCACGTGAAGGCGCGTATGTTCATGGCCTCTTCATGGAAGGAGCACGATGGGAAACACAGGTAAGAGGCAGTGAGGTGGGTCTTAACATAACATATATTTTAGTGAAAGACAGAGTTCTGGTGACCAAAGCAGTGGTCAATAGTTTAAACTTGATGTGTGATGCTCATTATTTAATATTGTTGTTTGCCACTGGGTCATCTTTATCATTAGGTTGACTGTGTCCTGTAAACATTTAAAAAAAATGATTGCAAGACAATCTTTTTTAATTGTTTGTACACTAACATTGGTGAATATTATGACAAAATCCAGGTATCTGGGAGGTATCAAGGTGGGTTAATATTTGTAAGTACAAGTGAAATAATTTAAAATAATAAATACTCAAATAAAAGTAACAATATCATGTGTATATCAATGTCAACAATATCAACAGTATCAATGTTAATGTTAATTGAGTAGAAAAAAATGTTTAGAATATTAGGACTACTGTAGTAGTGAGTTATTAGTTACTTTGGATCCGATTGAATTAAAGGAAAAATCCTGAATCCAGAAATTGAGTACATAATATGTGTGTAAAAAAGACGAAGATTTCAGATGCCAGATTTTATAGTGACTTAATAGAACGTTAATATACGGTTATTGCATTGCATTATGTAATTGCTACTAATGTTTGGTCATTGCTAATTTGTCCCTGCTGATATGGCTCTACTCATTTTCTCCCTCTTCAGCCATTGTTTTCTGTACTTACTTTAGATAACTGCAGCCTATTTCGAGACTTGCAGTCTCATTTTAAATATCATAAAGGAAAATTAATATATATTAAAATAATTAAAAACTTGTAAAATCAACATTTAATTGTAACTGTGTTAACAACAAAGGAACTTTTTGTAATTAGAAATATACTCGAGTAAGAGTAAAAGTAAGGTCTGTTGAACCTACTCTTAAAAGTACCTTTTTACTTCCCACCTCTAAAAGGAGCTTAAATGGTTGAGGCTTGATTGTTAACTTGAGGTTTAGGGTTCAATCTTTATCATTGCCATGCTGCTCCTTTTGGGCCCCTTAGTATGCCTCTTATCTCTTTAAGCTCCACAGGTTTTGTGTCATGGATGACCCTGCACACCAAAACCTCCTAAGAAAATGTATGCCAAAAAAGAATTTCAGTGTGTATGACAAAAAGATTTGCTTACTCTTTGTTTTTCTGTGCTATGCATTAACACACTCCATCCTTAAGTACTTCTATACTGCTCATTTGTGCGATTATCTGCTCAGCCAAGCATGTAGCATCGGCACAACACATGCATCCACACAGGAAAAAAGCTTTAATTAATATTAACATCAGAATAAAGGGAAAATGTCATCTTGGTGACCTGGATGTTGGTGCCAGATGGGCTGGTTGGAGTAGTTCAGAAACTGCTGGTCACCTGGGATCTTCAGTCACAACAGGCTCTAGATTTTACCCAGAATGGTGCAAAAGAACAAATAAAATCAATCAATGTGGAGGCAGTTCTATAGACAGAAACGCGTTTGGGGTTTTTTTTGGACAAAAGATATCAGTACAGAATGACCAAACTGATTCACATTGTTTGTATGTAATTCAAACAGCCACACAACCATGAAAAACGTAAAAAAAAATCTTAGAATGCACAACAACCCATCAATCTCCAACAAATAGGATATAGCACACCATGTTTCTCTCCTCACTTTTGGTTCAGTGGTTGGGGTGTTGCACTGCTAATTGGAAGATCCCTGTTTGATTTCCAGCACCGCAGCACACTGCTGAACCCTGAGCAGGGACCTAAACCCCCAATTGCCCAGTTGTTTAAAAAAAATAAATGTGTTGTTAAGTAATATTGTAAACCTTACTTATTGGAAAGAAGTAATCATTGGTAATTCAGGGCAGTAAAATGGCTTAGTGGTTACTCCTGATTCTCCAGTTTCTCAAACAGTTCATAAACATGTATGTTAGGTTAATCAGTGATTCTGAATTGCCCATGGGAGTAAGTGTAAGTCTTTGTGCATCTGTCCATGGTGTACCACCACTGCCGTTTTCTTACTTCAGAGAGCTGGGATAGGCTCCAGCAGACCCTTGTGACCCCGAATTTGGGACTAAGTGGGTATAGAGGGTAAATGAGGGAATTACTACTCTTGTTCTAGTAACAATACTAAAATAAAAAAATATATATACTGTTACAATAAGTATTACAACTTTTTTATACGGTATGTGTATTACAGATTATTAAGTTATCATTTTCATTAGTATAATATCCAAAAGAATTGCCTCTGCTTAGACATGTTGAGGTTAAACTCAAATATTCTATATTATAGAGATTTTGGCCTGTCTTAAAGCTTCAGTTAAAAAACATTCTGTATAATTTCAAAGTACTGAAAGGTGTTCTTTTGCAGCCCAATAGTAATAAATTAGAAAGGAGAACCTTCACCCAAACAAAAATCACTGACAAAGTGAAAATATTTTGTGTGCCATTTCAAATATTGTAAGCATGGGCGATATATTTTGTTGTTAATTTACTTTGTAAAAGACTAAAGGGTCATAAAATGTCAGCTGTGCATAATGTCCTTATTATAAGCATATAGCTACCCATTCATTCATTTTCTATACCCTCTTATTTCCTACTCTGGGTTTCGGGCACCTGATGGCGCCTAGAGCAAAAGGCAGGGGTAAAAACTGAACAAGTAGCCAGTCCACACTCACTCACACTCACTCCTATGGCCAATTCAGAATCACCCTATGTTTTTTCAATTGCGAGAGGAAACCAGAGTCCCCAGTTATATCTTACGCAAGCAATGTGGGGAAACAGAAGGCACCAAACGTCTGCTTCATTTCATTTCATCTTCTTTACCCGCTTATTCCCGAATCCAGGGTCACGGGGG
>JAOTQW010000041.1:10121330-10141015 GCA_026260075.1 Sisor rabdophorus | reverse complement strand
ACCTTCTTGTTGTGAGGCGACCGTGCTAACCACTACGCCACCGCGCCGCCCCGTAATATACATAAACATATACTCTTAAAATAATGTAATTTTTTTGGTACTGCTATTAAGAGAGTGTGGCAAGGTGGTATTGATTAGCAATTCCCTGGGCAAGTTTGCATGTTCTCCCAGTGCTTTCGTTGGTTTTCTTCGGTTTCCTCCCACAGTCCGAAAACATGGCTCCAGAAGACCCCTGTGACCCCTAGTTAGGGAATAAGTGGGAAGAAGGGAAGAAGATGAATGAATGAATGAATGAATGAATGCTATTAAGATGTAGAAAATAAAGACTAAGTTTAACTGTTAGAAACACATCCGAGTGTATTTGAGATTTTATTGTAAAAGACAGTTTGTCAATTATGGGACTGAGATTACTTTATTTTAAACAGTTTAATATAATTAGAACATAGAGAAGTTGGGGAATAGAGATAGAGGCAATAGAGGCAATTCTGTGCTTTTTCTTAGTGTCAGATCAAGTAACTACAAGTAACTAATTACTTCTAGTTTTGCAATAGATCCTTTTAACTCTTACTTGAGTAACTGTTTAGATTTTACTCTTACTTAAGTAAATATTTCAATACATATTTGTACTTTTGGATGGGAAAAACAGTAGCTTAGTGGTTAAGGTGTTAAAATGCTAATTGGAAGATCAAATCATTTTCCTTTAAAAATTTTTTTATAAATGTAAGTCATTCTGTATAGGGATGATGGGCAGCTAAAACATTGTTGCAGCATGACAATAGCACCCCTAGAATGGTCCCTTGGCTATTTGGTTTGCCAATGCTGGAGTGGAATAATTCACAGAATTTTGCTCAGTGGATGACCATATTAATCCTCCTGCAGCTGAATAAGCAAAGTTCCACAGCTATAAAAATTTAGAGAAGAGATTCCCAACAGTTTCATGGTTATCATTACAGAAATGTGGGAATTTCATTTAGGACGGTAAAGGTGTATCTACAAATGTTTGTCTATACAGTGAAAATATGATTATTTGTATGACATTTAAGATCATCTACAATTTGTTAATTATGACAGATTAATTAAACTAATTTGCATAGATTAGCATGGCATCATGGAACTTCATGGAACATGGTGATTCAGACTCACAATGGTATAAACACTTTATAAAAAATATTCATCACACTTTCTGCTAGTTAAGAGACATGTCTGATTGTGTTACCTAGAAAGTGAAATGGAGGAGGATTTTACGCTATTAACACCATTAAGTACTATGAATACAATTGTATCGTCCCTGCCAGAAGTTTTTGACTATATCCACCAAATGCTGTCTGTAAAATAGTGTCTGCTGTATTTTGGAGAGGCATAATTTTGGGCAGAATGAATAAATGTTTTGTTATCTAGTTGACTTGTATAAGCTTCTTTGTAGTAATTACAAAGGTTAGCTCATGCAGGTTTTTACAAAATTTGTCACACACTTCAACTGCTAAAAGTCTAATGTAGACAGGAAAAAAAACTGTAAATGCTTTTCATGGTTATGTAGTTTCAAACACTGGCTTGTTTTCGCTTGATTTTACTTTGATTGAACAAAAAATGTCCATCTAGTACACAAAATAAACAATACCTTAGATGATTTAGATGAATTAGATGATTTAAGTGGGGCTGTGCGGTGGCGTATTGGTTAGCACGGTTGCCTAACAACAAGAGTCCCAGGGTTGAATTCCTGGTTAAGGGGTCTTTCTGTGTGGAGTTTGCATGATCTCCTTGCGCTTGCATGGGTTTAATCTTGGCACATTGGTTTCCTTTCACAGTCCAAAAACATGTTCATTAGGTTGATTCGTGATTATAAATTGCCCATAGGAGTGAGTCTGAGTATGTATAGTTATTTGTCTGTGTCCCTGCGATGGACTAGCGAACTTTCCTCTCACCCTTTGTGTGTTGAGATAGGCTCCAGCAGATCCCCGTAACTTTGAGTTAGCGATTAAGCAAGTATAGAAGATAAATGAAAGATTTAAATGTTTATTAACAGAGATTGTCTTTTTAAAAGATATTTTATGTGCTTTGCAAACAGGACTATGGTATGTCACTAAAATAATCTAGGATACCACTTTAAAAACATACTTAACATTTAGTCTCAAGGTCTATCCCAGAATGACCAGCAAAATAGCCATAGCAAATAGTTTGTAATAAATAGTGTGTATATTTCTATTTGAATAAATTTGGTGACTAAGATAAAATGTTTATTTAAGTGGCATAAATGAAGCACAAACAAACAAAAGCACCAGTTGGGAAGATTCCACGGCATGGGGTGGAATGTTATGTCACTGTCACAAATACTATTCCCTAAGCAGGAGAAATAGATAGAATGCTCATTTCAATGGCACAAACCAGGATAAATGAAAGCCATATTTTGGCCACTATTTCTATGTATGGCCTTATTCAATTTAATATTTGACCTAGTGATGTTTAAGGGCCTGCTCAGTCTCAGTAATTAGTCCCAGTAATTTAGGAACATATTCATAAATTGAAACTTTTCAGAATTTAGAGGATTTTCTATTGAATTTGGACCACTGCAGGTCCTACTTTAGAGATGGAGTTGATTTGTTGATATGCAACATGAATAATAATGATAGAGGGACACTGTGTTGGTTTCCTGAGATGAGTGTGCGCATATAAAAACAGTCATTATTATAATCTGTTGTTATTCACATAATAGAGGACAAAAACAACCTGAGAATTTACCTGAGAAATGTATTTCAAGCTAAATTAGATAAATTCCACTAATAGCAAAACCAAGAATTTCAGGAAAACTTAAAAATTTGGACAGACAAAAAGTCTGAAAAATTATATTATCTTTACTGCAATAAAAGGACACCCTATTACTCAACCAACATTTTTTCTGCTATCAGTAGCGGAAAGGGGGAGCGCAGTAATGAAGGTTTTCTGACTTTTAACCAGAATAAGTCCTAGTACCGCCACAGTTACAACAGTTGGTACCCTGTGCAGGACAATTAATCCCTGTTGCTTAGTTGTATAAATGAGAACAGCAACATAAGAAAACAGCATCCGCGAAATGTAAATACATGTAAACACGAACCATTTGCAGGTGCGGTAGAAAATCCCTCATACAGATTTCACATCCTAGCGGATCGTAAAAAAAAAGAAATAAAACACCACACATGGACGTGATAGTCAGGTGCCATATTGTACATCTGCTGTTATCTACATTTTTAATAATATTTGAAGAAAGATGCATGTTATGACACACACAATAGATTCTCTTTAGGTATTATGTTTAGAAAAATAAGAATGGTTTATTTGAAGCAACTACAACAAGCATATTACATTCTTCTTGTGAGTCACTTACTAGAGCACAGTCTACAGCCAGATATCGAGAGTGGTTATGGCCCTTCACTTAATCCTCATTCTACAAACACATTTGCAATGACACATATGACAGTATTTGTATTGGTTTAATGTATTCCATATTGGGCTAGTGGGTCATATCGGTGTTTGTAAAATTTCTAAAATAAAACTATACAAATACCAACAGACTTGCTATAATAGCTTATTTACAACTGTCTACGCAAATGAACAAACTAAATGAATTTGCAACTAAAAAAACTGTTAAAAAAAGGAGCAGTTAAAAGAAAAAAATAATAAAAAATGAATCAATTGTGCTTTTTAACCCACAAAACCACTTCATTGATGAAATGAAACATCTTTATAGAGGCACTAATAGAAGTGCTAACATCAGTTGAATTTAACTTCTAAAGCTATGACTAGGACTTTAAGTACAAACAATATGTGTATTTATATATATTTATAAATTTATATAATTCTGTTACACATTTGCACCAAACTAGCACTTTCATTTACACCTTCTGTTGTTCTGCTGAAAGTCACAATTCTTTTTTCCCGCAAAGCCCTTAAGAGATGCAGAACTGCATGAATGGTTTCTGACAAGCTGCACCATCTCTTAGTCCACCATTTATCAATGATCTACAAACACACAAAATGACGGGTATACATACAAAAGGGCCTTTTGTCTGAATAGAGAGTATATAGGGGAATAGATTATAGTGTAGACGTAGACCTTTCTGTGAGTGTGTGAAGGATGACTGAGGTCCGATTGAAATTGAGTTAAACAGTCACTTCGGTTTTGCTGCCTGTACGGTAGTGGTGGTGATGCTGCTGAGTTGCCTGCGGAACATAGTGCAGATGTTCCACCGTCTGCGTACGGCGAGAGGCAAACACCTGTCTCTTGTTGGTGGTTTGGCTCTTGGTTAATGTGTTATGCACTGGAGCAGGGCCACTGTTGTTCGAGGCACTAGGATGAGAGTGCATTTTGGTCATCTTGTAGCGGTCTAAGAGTGGTGTGGTGGGCATAAACACGTCTGTGTGTGATATGGCTTTGGACATGGACTTGTCACCGTGAAAGCTGCCACGTTTGGGTGGCATGGTCTTATCAGGAGAGAGCAGCGGGTCCTGTGAGCGTAGCCTGTCCTGGGAGTAGAGGCGCTCTTGCGAGTGCATGCGTTCGTGAGAGGGCAGACGCTCATGTGAGTGGACACGCTCTTGTGAGTAGCGGCGGTCCTGTGAATGCAGCCGGTCCTGGAAAATGAGGCGCTCGTGTGAGCGCAGCCGCTCAGCCGACAGCAGTTGCTCGTCTGATAGGATGCGCTCACCATACGGGGAAGAGGGGTAGGGAGACACTGCATAGTCCTGAGCATAACCACGCTCTGGGGACAGCACACGGTCTTGTGACATTGCTCTTTGTACACGGCGAGGACGCTGGCGGGAGGATTGCTGCTGCTGCTGCTGAGCCTGCTGGTTACTCTGAGAATCCTGGCTCATTTTAATCATGTGTAGTGGAAGGGTGCCGCGTGCTGCCAGATCCGGAAGGTGCCTTTTCCGGCTATAGTAGTCATCCACATCCTTGTCAGCTGTGGAAATGCAGAGTAAGACTTGGTCAACACTAATACTTTCATTCTATTTCATTTCATTTCTATTTTGTTTTTTTTAAATAAAATATTGCATATTTGTCTGTAAAACCAAATCAAAGTAGCCCTCATTTTGTGACTATCTATGACATGGATGCTACCTGGACTAAGTAGTTTCCCTGTGTATGCCTTTTCCTTAAGATTCTTGAATAAAAAAGCAACCCTAGTAAATCAGATAAGAGTGAATAATGGGGTAATTAGATCTCCAAACTTGGTAATATGCTCTTAAAGGCATGCTATCTATCAGGTGCTTAACCAACTAAAGCTGTACCTCTGTACCTTGCTGACTAGCTTGTGTTTTTAAGCTGGTTATGTGATATATTGTTCAGTCTATATTAATTTATGATAAGTGTCTAAATATAGAAACCATAACTTTCATATAAAATAAATAAATAAATAAATAAAAAAGCATGCAATATCAATTTTATGAGAACAGAATGATTGTATACATGATATGATTGTGTTTATGTAACAGATAAAAGAACCAAAATGTCTAGGCTGTTTAACAGCTAAAAGTTTTTGCAAAGATGGTTTCAATAATGTGTGGATTTATAAAGCTACAAGTTGATGGTTTAACTTGAAATAGTGTATACTATCTGACACCTGACTAGCACGCGCACAGAAAACATGACCATAAGTAAAAAAGTGGTAGAAAGACTAAGTAGAAAAAGCACAATAATTTTCAAGAAAGTTACGGGTGATTACTGTGACATTTATAAAATAAAGAAATATATATAAAGAACATTAACATAAAATTTAACAAATTGCAGAGATAAGACATAAATAGTCAAGTTGTAAATCTAATTGGAAACCTTTTCTCTTTTTTGCTTAACGATGTAATCGTACTATATATTGTAAAGTGTCCTTAAGTCTTGGTAAGATTAATGCAATTCTTACGAATGGTATTAAGAAACAATGCAGGTAGCATAGTAAAAAATAAAAAATATAGAACAAACAAAACACTGAACACACACAAGACAAAATGAGAAAATGGTATTTTGTTTCTTTGAATTCTAGCTCTTTCCAAATCCATGAATTAAATGCATTCCTGCTGCAACACAATATGCTCACACTATGATTAGTTCATTATTAGATCATGTTTTGTTCTTCCCCCTAAGAATAATATCAAAAATACAACACATTAAAAACTGAATTCTACATACATGCTAAATTATACTTATATAATATTGTTAGTATTGTTGTTATATATAACTCGTGTTGTTACAGCCTGCTGCTTTCTACTTCTTTTCATGGAAAGGAATGAGCTACTAATGGCAATAATAAAAGAAGACTAAAAACATGTAAACTTTATCTTAGACAGTGAAAACCGTATCAGTGACTAAATGATTAGAAAGGCAAAGTAATTAACTAATGGTCTTGTCTGGTCTAAGGAATAAAGCAGAAGACCTTAAGATCTGTTACACTCTGACAGCCATTTTACTCAAAATGAGACTGTTTAATATTGAGGGAAAAAATCTGCCTTGAAAGAAAATGAAAAACCTTGAATCAAGTAAAAGTCATTTCTGTACTAGACCCAGGAAAGATTTTCCGAATATGGTTCCCTGAAGTGGAGAACATTTGGAGAAAAATAAGTAACAACTTGCAACATGGGCAATCGATTGAGCTTATTGCTAATTAAAAGTAGGTTGAAGCGCAGTGTGAGCACAAGTTTACAAGTTTTTAAAAATATAGAAGATTCACTTCAATAGTATATTACTGATATATATCCAAGAACTTATAGGGACTCAAAGCGCTGTAAACTGCTCTGTATAAGAGCTTCTGTCAAATGTTATAAATCTGAACAATACACGATCTGGACTTACAGGTGATAGAGATGCTTACAGGATGGAAATGCTACACACAAAGGACTGTGTGTGTGTGCGTGAAATTTCTGCAAATGGCAAATTCTATATATATAATTTCTCCAAATTTCATCATTAATTATGTAAAACCTATTCTCTTATGTAGTTCTTAGCCTTGGAGGCATAACAGAGCAAAGCGACATTCTTTTCTCTAGCTACAATGTTGTTTTAAAGTTTGACAGTATAAAAATATGAAAAAGAACTAATAAAATAACTACAAAACTAAATTAGCAAAAGGAGCAGAATTACTTAAGTTACTTATTACTAAAAGCAGTATTTGGTATTCATGGCGGTATGTACTGTGCTTATTAAAGTTGGTAAGAACGATTTCCCATAGATCACTGCGATCCAAATCTAAGTGTGCCTGTGTTAATCCACATTAAATTACATAAGCCATTTGACATATTTGCTCTTTACTTAGTGTGCATTATTAAAGCAGATCTTATTATACAACATTAATTCTAAAATTAGGCGGATCAATAGAACAGAGCAACGGGGTCACTGGGAAGTCCTCTGCAGCAACTGAGGAGCACTAAACTATGTTGATCACTTTATGTGGTATTTAATGGCAAATGCTTTAAAGAGGGCTTCTGATTGCAGGAAGGGGAAAAGATTTGATTTAATAAATTTTGTGTGGATTGTCAAGCACAATAATCATGGATATATTCTTCTGGAGAATTATTAGTCTGCAAAGACTAGCTTCTGACAAGCCGGCTTGTGCACTTTTTATACAGAATACAAACTTAAAAAGACTAATAAGTTGCTCAGTTGCAAAGGTTGTGTCAATTTAAGCAAACTTAGAGCAAGCAAATTAAATCACACAGAAATTAAGCAGTAGGTCAATGTAAACTATACAAATCTGCAAATGTAAATCTGGAAAACGCAGAAGGAGGTACAGAGAAACAAAAGAAATTGATTCCAGTTTTGAACTACAGGCTCAACAAAGTGTAAAATAAGAAAGTGGCTCTGACTCAGTCTTTTAAGCGAGGAGTACTTGCTGAGGTCAGCCTTCATGGCGGATTCGTAGGATGGAGGCAGGTGTGAGAGGCTCTGGAAGGAGCGGGAGAAGGACAGATCATACGGCTCCGTCTGCGACGTGAGGATGCTGTTCATGCGCGTGCTCTCTGGAGGACGACAAGACAGCAGACCAAAAGATGCGTCAAAACAAAGTAACAACTATAAACAATTCTATCTATTTTCTGCCCGGGGGGGAGATCGCCATGGCAGCAGGAAGACTGCGGGGAAATCAGCAGATGAACTGGAGCCTATGACTAAGCGGCTAATGAGCCAGGGTGAGACAGTGATTTAGTCAAGCCCTGATAAATCGTGCCCCATTTTAGGCTGCTATTCAACAGAGAACTATTGTTTATTTAGTGATCTGATTGGAGGAAAACCCACACAGGAGGAAATAGATGGTCACTATAGCTCCTTCATCTTCCCGGGATTTGTGCTCATCACTCCAGCCTGGGAATGGTTTGGAAATGCAGGGATGTTGCTCTGGGTAAAAGTAGGGCATAGACCATAGTGTCACAGAACAAAAATAATGCATCATAGACCTGGAGGGTGCGGCGAGAGAGGAAGATTGTGTTCACACAAAACCACATAAACTATTTTAATCTGTTGTGGGCTGTGCTTCTTGGTCCATGAAGTAAAAAAGACTTTACAATTGCAGAATGGTAAACGCCATTTGAGCAAATTCAAGGGCATGCATATGTATCTTTTATTGAATATGCATTTAACCTTGAAAGGTATTCATATGGATATGCAATTACTCAAAATGAGCTCAAGGGAGGCTAGGTTATTGAGAAGAAAACATAAAGCTTTTATACTTATTAGATAAAAGAACAAGAAAATCATCTCTTTTTTGACACTTTTATAACAAACTTCAAGTGCAAGCAGCAATAAGCAAGAAACATTTGATACAGACTTAGCATTAAGTTACTAAGTAGTATGTTAGTGCTTTTCATGTACTTCTGATTTGCTCTTACAGGGTTAGATAATATATTTTTCATTATGGTAGCCTCCCAGTGTTAACTTATTTTGATTGAAAATGTCGATTATATCTAAGTCTTCCTTGCTGAATTCATTCATTCTTTTCTGTACCCGCTTATTCTCTAAATCGGAGTCACGGGAGTCTGCTTAAATCAAGTAAATGATTTAAGCAGGAGTCTATCCCAGCATACATAGGGCGAAAGGGGTACACCCCGGACAGGTTGCCAGTCTATCACAGGGCCAAATGTAGAACACACACACTCACATTCACTCCTATGGGCAATTTAGAGTCACCAATCAATCTAATGTACGTGTTTTTGGACTGTGGTAGAAAACCAGAGAACCTAGTGGAAACCCATACAAGCGCGGGGAGAACATGCAAACTCAGCACAGAAAGACTGCATACCCGGAAATTGATCCCAGGACATTCTTTTTGTGAGGCGACCATGCTAACCATTACACTAACGCACTATGAAATTCACATTTATTGAAACAAAACAACACTCTTTAGTTTAGGTGTTTCCTCAAAATGCATGCTTTGTTTCTCGAGTCTTAAGAATCAGGCAGGAAAAGGAAAACGGTACTGGTGTGGGTACAGCAAGTAGTCCATTGTATTATCTAAGCTAATAAGTTCCAGAACATGGTTAGCCATAAACACAAACAAAATGCTGTGTATACTAAAAACTGTTCTTTTTTTACTATTAAACATAGCTATTAGCATTGTTTTGGGGTTTTTTTTGTTTCTTAATGAAATCATACTATCTCAATGGATATAGCAATGGTAATAAAAGTGTCTGTACGGCTGCACTGCAGTGTGATGGAGAGGGAAGTTCTACTGCCATAAACAGAATTAACCTCTCTGAGAAAGAGCAATAACAGGCTTTCTTATAACAACCAATATGCTGAGAGAAAAAAAAAACAAGTCTTTGGAGCTTGTTAGAAAGTGTCATCCATCTTCTCACATCACCCGCTTCCTCTCTGGTCGAATTAAAGCCCCTTCACCAAAAGGCAGTGATTTAATCCTTTCACTAACGAGATGAGCAGTTGCCGCTTGCTACTTTGAGCATTTTAGCCTCCGCATTTTAAGGACCCCATTCGAGAGCTCTTTAAGCGCTCACAGCGCACATGCCGAGCATTTCCTTCATCTTTTGATCAGTGTGTGTTCATTAAGCAAAAAAATGCAAATAAAGTATGAATACTGTGTCAGCTTTTTGTTTTTTTTACTAACAGTTGTCATCCTTGCTCAGGTTGTTCATCTGCAGAAATTGATTCCTCAAGCAGGCGTCATGCGTAGGGTGTGCACTGCGGCAAGCGCAAGTCAATTGACTCGGGTTGTAATGGCCATGTTGGCTGCTTTCTACTTCTTTTTATGAAACGGAATGAGCTACTAAAGGCAAAACAAGGATGAATGAAGATTTAGTAGATCTAATTATTGTGTTAAATTTTCTAATTTAACAGCTGTCTTCAAGATATGACCCACCTTTTTTGCCAATACTTAAAACAGCATTTGAAAGCGATATTAAAAATGTATTCGTCCATGTTGCACTTTATCATTGTTGCGCTTTCTAATGATCTAATATACCAGTATAGAGCTGTTCATTGAAAGGACTCAAAGAACATTTGTATGGCGATCTGGATAATGTTATGTTTTTGGATTAATTGCAAAGTTCACATTTACAGCATTTGTCAGACCCTTTTTCAGAGTGACTTACATTTATCTTTTGTTTTACAACTGAGCAATTAGGCGTTGGGACCTTGCTCAGAGGCCTGCAGTTGTGGCTTGGTGGTGCTGGGAATTGAAAACTGGTCTTTCTGGTATCAGTCCAACAACTTAACCACTAAGCCACCCTTCCCTATGTCTACTCTAAGTTTATTTTCTCCAACATTGACAGACTCGATGTTGGGGGCCTGAGCCTAGGTCTTACTGATCTTCCAATCAACAACTTATCTCCTTAACTATTTGAGCCACCTCAGCCCCTCTGCAATAACATCTTCACTTGAAAAACATTTTCACCTGTATAGCAGAGTATGGGTTTGAGGATTTGTGTTTATTCAGCCGTAACAGTACTAAAGAATTGAGAAGTATCATTCTGTGTTCCAGTTCATCCTGAAGGTTTTCAGTGTGTTTGAGTCAGAGTCAGAGCTCTGAGCTGGACATTAAATTTTTTCCACGCCACCTAAAACACACTATGACTTGAAGAACTTCTGTGACTTTGTGCAAAGTGGCATGGCTGGAATGTTAGCATATACAGACAATCTATATTACAGTGTGCTTCCAGCTTTTATTACAACAAGAGAGGAAATGGGTTTATGGTTGTAGGATATTTATAGATGTTTGAATATATAGAATATTAGTTACAAATTTATTAGAAATGTTCTTTTCTGTCCCATTGTGTGAAGTGTCCAGCACACACGCTGCTGTGAATTAGCTTTGAATTGGTTTGATTGTGCCAAACTGGAAAAAAAGATGGGGCTGAGCGGTTTCAATTGGAAGTCATTCTGTGCAGAGTGGACTGAGCCCACTAGAGAAAAATAACTCAGGATACTTTCACACTGGCAGTTTAATCTGTAACAGAGTGCAGTATGCCTAAAATATTAGTAATGTAAAAGCTTTTCTGCGAAACTAGCAGCCTATCATGGTTCTGAACCCAAGACTTTTGCTAAGGAACAATGGTATATGTTCATTCAAAGTAGATCTGTAGCACAATTCTTGTGCACTTTGGTTTGATCCTATTTAGTAAGTGATCTTTCCTGTGTAGTAGTGGGTAGTGTTAGTACATTCCCAACACCACTTTTTTCAACAGTTACCACTGTTGAGCCCCTGAGCAAGGTCCTTTGCTGATTATAACTGAATTAAAATGCGATTTGGATTATGTTGTCTGCCAAATACTAGATGTAAATGTTGTAGGGCTGTTTATTGGCAAAAGGTATGATATGGTACATATCACAATATATTTGGTCATGATGAAATATATCAGAATGTATTATAAAACAATACATATTGCAATCCAAAAAAATCTTTAAAAAATAGCTAAAAATAAAACAAATACAAAGTTGAAAGGTTTAAATAACATATTTGCATAAACCTAAATCAGTTGAAATTATTTATTTTTCATCAGATTATTAAATGACAAATATGTATTATTGAATTTGGTCATTCAATATGGTTGCACTACTTATGTGCATCTGTAATGTTATATTATAAATTGATAGAATCAAGTCAAACTAAATGAAAATTTTTTGAGGGAGGTTGGAACAACCCACTGAAATTGCAACTGCAGTGAAAATGCATAGTGTACCAACCATTACATTGCCTGTGTGGTCGAAAAGGATACAAACTAACACTGGTTGAGTTCACAGAACCATACCATCAGGCAATTAATTATTTAACATCTCAGAAACAAAATGAAAATGAAAGAAATATACAGTGTAGTATGTCGGTTGTTATCATGGTCAACAGATAAATGTCATTTATCCAGAGAATTGTGATGTGATATGAGCAGGAAAGTGATCCTTACCATTTTTAGGAGTTCGAGTAGGACTACCGAGACCCACATGGTTGTAGTTGTGTTGGTGCGTTCCTGCAGAAGAAGCAATGACATGTCTAATTTGCTGGTAAATCAAAAAAAAAAAAAAAAAAAAACCCAATCATGATACAAAACAAGCTCTTATCCAGAACATAGAATCCCAGATAAGAGACATGGTCCATTAGGAAAAGACAAATCTTTATTGTAATAAGCAACATGCTTCAGCACACACATGTTGCATCAACTGAGGAGAAGCAAGATGGGATGGTGTTGAAAACGTGAGTGTATTCTCAATTATGTAGAACATTAACAGAGATTTATGTCGGACATGACACAAGAGGGATGTCATGCAGAAACGGCAAATTGCCTCATGTATATGAGCTATCTGTAAAATCACAAACTACGGGTAAGAATGATACATCATTATTATCAATCATTTATGAATGCAATATCTCTTTTCCTTTTTTTATTTTTCTCCATTTAGGAAGCCTTCATTTCTAGCCTTCACCTTGTGTATATATATAAATATATATGATGTGTGTATACCTGTGTATAGGGGTGGCTTGGTGTTTGTACAGAAAAAAGCAATAAGGGTTCAGGGCATCCGTCTGCAATGTTTGTGTATATACTGAAGCAAAATGCTGGGAAGTGATCAGATCATGCTCTGGCAGTATATGTCTTGGTGTGTGTGTGTATAATACAAAGAAATGTAGGTTTTGAGCATAGTGTGCAAGAGTTGTGTGTTAGGGTGTGTACTGTTTGTCCTGGTGTAGTTTGACATGGTGTGTGTAGACTACAAAGTGTGCTGGGTGTGTTTACTGCAGACAGCAGTGTGAAGTTCAGGGAAGTGTATATGTTCCCACAGTGTGTGACTGTAATGAGGTTGGAGAGGGGTCGTGTCTCTGTGGCACAACGGGTGAGTTGAGTGTGATGTGACGATTGGAAGCTCTGACAACAGAACAGTGAAATATATTTGATAAATGACTGCATGTGGTATGTACCACACAATGGTATCTTTTCATATCATATAGAATTCTTGGACTTCTTGAAGGATATTTCTTGTACAGGATAGGCTCTACAATATAAAGTAACATGCACTGTTCAAAAGTAGTCAGCTATAGTTATCCACTTATTGAGTTATTTATTAAAACAATAATGAAGCCATTCCACCGTGTTGACTGCAGTGTATTGTCTTACAGGGAACAGCACGTTCCCATCCTCTATACCTGCTTATTCCCTAATTCTAAGTCATGATGGTCTGCTGGAGTCTACAGCTTAAGAGCAAAAGGCAGGAGTGCTACACCCTGGGCAAATCACAGTCAATCACAGGGCCACAGACATGCATACTAACCCCTACGGGCAATTTAGATTCACCAATCAAACAAATGTACATGTGTTTGGACTGGGGAGGGAAACACGAAGTAGCTGGACGAAGCTTACAAAAGCACTGGGAGAATATGCAAACTTGCCTATTCCCCTGCCCAGGAATCAAACCTATGACCTTCTTGCTGTAAGGCAACGGTGCTAACCACGAAGCTGCACTCCTACTTTATGAGATAGATGTTATTCTTTTGTTAAATAACACTTGCAGTAGGACAATATGCCTGATATCACAAAAAATTGGTCCCACCCTACCTGCAAAACACTCCCCAAATCCACACCTTTACATTTACATTACATTACATTTAGAACATTTGGCAGACAGACTTATCCAGAGCGACTTACAACTGAGCAATTGCGGGTTAAGGACCTTGTTCAAAAGCCCTGGTTTGGTGGTGCTGGAAATGGAAAACTGGTCTTTCTGGTATCAGTCCAACACCTAGGCCACCTCTTTCACCTTTTTGCATTAATGAGCACAGACTAGACGACCATCAGTTCATTTACCAGTAAGAAATTATTTTAATTATATTCTTATTTCTAAACCTAAAAATTTTACCCAATTACAACCTTCTGCTGTAGTTGATGTGATTTGTAAAGGTACACATCAAAGCACACCAAAATTCAAGCATTCAAATACATTTAGACCACTTAACTTACAAATGATAATATTAATAGGATGTAAAGAGACCCACCTATTCAGCTATTTTTTCTTAAAGAGTCTATTATAAAAAGTTTACTTTGTGTAGTATGATAAAGTATAGTATAGTCAAGATAAAGTATAAGAAAACACCACAAATAACATGCTTTAGACATAAAGCTTACTAGTGATTAAACAGTCTTAAGTACATTGGTGGATATATATATATAAAGTTTGTGTTAGATTTATATTATACAATTTCATTTGTTTACATTGCAAACTAAAGAAAGAGAATGTTAAAATGTACCGAATTTGAAGAACACAAACTGCAGTTTAAGCCACTGATCAGGTGTGATAGAAGTAGGTATTGATGCAATTGGTGAAGCCTATAGTTAAACAGATTAGAATTAGCATGACAGCTGAACAATAATATGGTTTAGCCTAATTGTATCCTCAACCAATGTGAAATAATAAATAAAGATGAAGTGTGCATATTGTAGAAAACAGCTATTTAAATCAATGCTTTATAATGAGCTATTATGTATATGTTGGTAGTTCTCTTTAATAATAGATTTAGATTTTTTTTATTTGGGGATAATACAAAATATCTTGGAGTAGTTTTGATAGAAAAGTTTGATAAAGCTAAATAAAATCTGTTATAGTACATAAAATAGCTGCACAAATAAAAATGTTATAGCAGCACCCCAGTATTAGCTTCAGTGAAATGAAGAGACATCTGTAGTATAACTGAATAGTTTTTAGCTTGACAAAGTGGCCTAATATTTAAAGAAATACGGAGTGAAGTCTGCTTTTAAAGCATCTGCTATTTGAAAGGTTTTAAAGTTTTAATAAAAAGTTAAAGACCATTTTAAAGGCCAATGCATTTTTAAATTAAGTCACATACAAGACCAAGTGTGTGCAGCACCGAAAGACATAAACTAGCGTCATGGTGAGGCCTAATTAATACAGAGCACAGTTCAGTTGAATGATCTTACTTTAATCTGGGGACCAATTAGCTGCTTTTTTGGAGGGCTAAAGTGGAACGCTAACACAAAGCCCAAGGTCTGTATCAGTGACCTGTCACTCTTCATAATTTTAACTTAGGAAAAAAAAACAATCCATGCAGCAGGGAGCAGTTAGTACAGAGGATGGAAATTTAAATGACTACGGAAGTGGCTGCCTTCTATAATTCTTTTCATCTACTCCCTGGCAAGCTTAAGAATGTAAAATAATCATTAGAATCACCGGTAGGACAGTTTACTGTTGTTATGGAAATGCTTCCTCTTAAAGCTTTTCTTTTAAGTAAGCAGGAGGTAAAATTTTATTAAGACGCTGTGAAAGACAACAAAACCTAAAAAGCAAAGAGCAGCTGTATTAAATCCGGGAAAATTTATGACCCACAAGCTAAGAGATCCAAATCAATGCTTGAATGCAGGCTGGTTGAGTGGGAAAAGCCAAAATATGAACTCCTTCATTTTTCTCCATGAGGTCTACTTTGCTGTGAATCATGTACAGCCTACATTGCTGATAGGCTTGGCCTTTCAAAACAAAAAAGTATATGGAGCTGTAATCCCGCACCTACGGGCGAATAAATCTTCATATCGCACCCATTCCTGCTTCACACCTAATACATCCTGACAAAAACACTCCTGCCAGTCTGCATAATAATATCCAGATGGTACAACCGTGATTCAGTATTCTGACATTTCTGTTGCATATTCACAGGAGAAACACTGCATCAGCATCACAAAGAGTGACAAACGTTGTACATCTAATATGTATTACTGTGAAATTTGTAGGTTACAAGAGCCTTTTGCAAAAGAAATGCTTAAAGGCTCTTAACCAATATTTTGCATAGACCATTGACCATAAATCAGACAAAATGAACAAAGACACAAACTTGCTGTATTGGAACACCCAGTCACAGCCTCAGACTGCACACTTATCTGGAAACTTCAGGGTTTTTTCTATTTGTTGAAGCATACAGAATTTCTGGGAGCCAACTGATCGAAGGTGTAAGCTGTTGTGTTTACATTGGTGACAATAAGCATTAATCAACATCAGTTTTTTACAAGTTGCATACCGCTTGGGGACATTTCCATGCCCCTAAACATGACCTGGCACAAAACAAAACGTCATAAATTTGCTTTACATGTCAGTCACACACTGTAAATAGCTACAAATATGGAAGCACAAATTTGTCATTCACAAATTAGAATGTGCAAAGCCTCTAAGCTCAGTGTGTTGTATTAGTAAAAAAAAAACCCACATGTTTGGCACAAAGTCCTGATCTTAAAACCACTATTTTGACAAATTGAAATGCTGACTTCATGGCCGAGATCATTTTACCATAGCTGACTAAAGGGATATCTCACATTGAAACTTTAAACTGTAGTGGAAAGTTTCGCCTACTAGAGTGGAACTTTGCATGTGTTTGTGATCCTTGGTGACCACAAACTATAAAGACATCATCTTGTGTGGGCCTTAGTCATTTGATGTTCCCAGACTGTCAGTCTGAAAATCCTGTTATAGATTTACTCTTTATTCCTGTCCACACTTCTAAAAATGCTTTGAATTAGATTGTAAAGTGCAGCTTCGAGAATTTGCTCCATCAACCACCATATAATGGCAGGCTTAAGATTTCTGGATTGCAGTCAGTGTTTTGATTCAACCCAAAGGATTTTGAAAAGGTTGAGGTTAGGCCTCTGTCCAGAATTTATTTCATTTTAATCATAACACACAGTGTCTTTATGGAGCTAAAAATGCAATATGCGACAGCATACTAAATAATGTTATTTTCGATATTCAATATTTAAAAAAAATTATATAATCAACATAAGGATAGGATCAATGGAAAAGGCAGATAAATCGCTTTAGTGATCCCTAAAGGAAACTGTCAAAAGAAGTAAAAGATGTTAAAGAATTAGTCTTATATTACACTGTGACAAACAAATTGGAAATTGATACAAACTTTCATGACAATTTTTTGAATTTGCCTTATCAATGGGCAAACCTATAGTAATTGAAAAGAAGTAAGTAAACAAGGTCATAAAAGAACATTTAAATGAACAGCTGTGTGCCTCTAGTGTTGCAAAGTACCCTTTTCTCCACTCCCCAAATTACCCTCAGGCTAGGCTACTGTTGTTTGAAAGCAATTGCAGTAGACAAATCGTCCCCTTAATAACCACAACATTCTAAGCATCTGGAATCAGAAAGGAAAGGTTTCTTTTCCCCATTGTTTGATTTTTTTTTTGCTAATCGTTTGCATAGTTTTAGAATAATAACATAAAAAAATAAATCTTTTAAAACATAGGCTTTTTCATTTTTTTTCTATTGTGCAAATAATGTTATTTAATTAGCAATATCATGTGATATCCATTGCAGAACCAAGTAAGGTATGTGACCTTAGTGGGCACATTACCAGGGCAAATACAATGATATTGCATTTCTTCTGCTCCGATGGATAGAGGGGCCAAAAATTAATGGGAGTTGGCATTTAGAGTCTGACAGTAAGAATTAATATTTACTTGCAGAATGTTAAATGCCATAATGTTCCAGCATGCAACAGTAAAAGCAAACTATTTGGCTAAGATTAATCAGGAATAAAAAAAAAAAAAGTAAGTACGTAGTGAGTGGCACAATACAAAATTTCACCCAATTGTCAGGAGGTTGAGAGGTGAAATGTAGATGATGTCACTGTCAAACATAGCCAAGTAGCCAAGTATAATTAGCTGTACTGCTTAGGTTGGAGAAAGGTATTACTTTTAATTCGGTCAGTTAGAATAAAATGATTTTGTCTCATGTGTATGGAAAAGAGGACAGGATGCCCAAATAACCTTACGATACTAATGGTAACAAGGCAAACAAAACATGTTTATTACAATTAATTTATACTAGTCAATAAAGAATAACAGGGGCGTCGCAATGGCGTTGTGGTTAGCAGGGTTGCCTCACAGCAAGAAGGTCCCGGATTGATTCCCGGACAAGGGGTCTTTCTGTGCGGGGTTTGCACCCCCCCCCCCCCCGATTGTGTGGGTTTACTCTGGGTTCTTCGGTTACCTCCAACTATCCAAAAATATGTACATTAGGTTGATTGGTAATTCTACATTGGCCAAAAGAGTGAGTGAGTGTGTGTAGTTGGTTGTCTGTGTGGCCCTGTGATGGACTGTCAACCTGTCTAGGGTGTACCCCGCCCTATGTGTACTGGTGTTGTCTCCAGCAAATCCCTACAGAGCTGGTAAAGGTGATTATTAAATATATATAATATTAACAGTTTAATATAAAAGTCTGTTTTAGCCAAATAAAACGTAGGAAAAAAATAAGAAAAGTAAAAAAAACTAATATAGTTTATTATTATGTGGACTTTTATACTAATTGAATGTCTTTTCTATTTTAAAGATCTGATCTAACATAACCATAACGCTAATGTAGCTAGAGCCACGGAGAGTTCATATGGAATGGGTTAGGGGAAAACTAATTTCTGGCACTCTCTTTTTATTCATTCTCTTAATTGAAAATGACCTTTTAGCAAAAGATTTTCGTCAATGAGGTTTTGTCACAGTTCACTGAAAGTAAAATGGCATAGAGGAGAATGAGTCTGGGACAGAGGGTAATTTTAAGGAGGACCCAAATTATGAGGCATCCTCCTCTGATGACATTCTTTGTGTTGATCCTTCTGATTTCTATCGAATACCAGCAAACACATTACATTACAAAGTGAAAAGATTGGGTAAGTGCTTCAATTTGCCAAAATTAAACACAATATTGCCAAAAGTGTGTGTACACCTGACTATAAAAAACATAACATTTATTTTTTCTAATTCCAGATTTACTCTTTATTTGGCTATTAAAAGTTGCACCATAAATGTGATCAGCCACTAATGTCAGGTGAGGAAGTCTGTGGTGTGGTAAATTCCAGTTTATCCCAACCAAAGGTGTGCAGTGGTGTTAAGCTGAAGGCTTTGTGCTCTAAGGATCACATCATGTTCTAATTGAAGACAAAGGTTTTGTGCACAGAAGCTTTTTTTATGGAACAGTGTTTGGCTTAGTTTTAATGAAGCAATAATTTAATACTTTAGAGTGTCATTATTTTGAAGAAGAATCACATTAGGATCAGGGTGGTGAGGTGTCTACAAACTTTTGGAACCAAATCAAATTGGTTCAGTCTCCACAAAATATGCGGTCAGCCATGTCCAAGATATATTATGTCAGCCATGTCCAAGATATGTCCAAGTTTGTTCATTTCATTTCATCTTCTTTTACCCGCTTATTCCCGAATCCGGGGTCACGG
>JAOTQW010000041.1:10085268-10101556 GCA_026260075.1 Sisor rabdophorus | reverse complement strand
AGTGGTGGCTTGGTGGTGCTGGGAATCGAACCCCGGTCTTTCTGGTATCAGTCCATCAGGCCACCCCTTCCACTATTAATTGTTTAGTATTGTTCCTTGTTCCTGTATATCTGCTAATTGCTGATATACTATAAGTGCTTAAAGTGTTAAATGTTATTTAAATTTAAAATGCAATTATTGTTATGGGTAATGATACATAAAATGCTAAAACTAGTCTAGTAAATTAAAGTTAGCAATTTAATTTATGTTTATTAATTTTAAACTACATTAAGTATAAATGCTGTTGTGGAGAAAGCTTCATTACAGTATGTAAACTGCTGAGCCGTGTTTGACCAGTGTAACCAGTCAAGCATGCAGTGCATTAGTAAAAGAGTACTGTTAAATATTTCATAGAAGAACAAACCTGTCATTATTTTTCTTCTAAGAATATCCTGGGTTTAAGTCTTTCTGTGGAGATTTTGCATGTTCTCCCCGTGCTTGCGTGGGTTTCCTCCGGGTAACTAAAGTTTCCTCCCACAGTTCAAAAACAGGTACCTTAGGTTAATTAGTGACTCTAAATCGTCCATAGGAGAAAATGTGAGTGTGTGTGGTTGTTCATCTATATGTAAACCCATGCAAGCGCTGGAAGAACATTTAAACTCAGCACTCAGTGTTCATTACATTATGGAGGAAGCCTCAGGTGTATCCATGATCCAGAATCTGGTCACTTTAAATTACTTGATTCTTCCAAATTTAAAGCAGACGTTTGTTGTATTTGTATTGCTAATTAGTATTAGATTTCCCTAATTATATTATAACAACATTATTATTTTATATAATTAGAAAAATATTCTTGAACATATACATTGATAGTTGCATCTGTTTAGAAACCTCAACTTTGAATTTTTCTGCTAACAAAATGGGCTGTGTTTGGTTGATTCACATGCCGGTCAGATTCTCTCTTGGCCCATAAAAGCTACAACGTAGCCCAGATCTTCTGCTGTCATTTTGAAGGTTTGGCTACACATGACTAGAATGTTTTTTCTTTCTTCTTGTTCCCTAATTTCTCGAAGCACATTTAAAAAATAAGTACATCCTTAAAGACAGCAGACCTTGATCGATTTCTGGGTTCTTTCCTTAAGATGTATAAATAAGGAACAAAGAAATAAATTTCTGGTATGCACATATAGTTACTTTATCTGTCCGAAATGTGTAATGGAGTTGGCATTATCACACCTACAAATCCATGACACATATCATGCGTGACATATTTCAGCAGTCCATTAGTAATCATTTAAAATAAAAAGGAGGCTCTGATGTTGATGGCTAGAGGATTGTGTGAATGATGCATTTCTTATGTGTTCAGGCTGTTTTTTTCAAAGCCTGGTCATTGCTCACACAGCTTTGGACTGATAAGAAATGGGCATACAGTTGCACATACCATAATCAATATCATACAGCCAAATACAAATGGGAAATCTCTATTTTTGTCAAGGTGAAAGTACATGGTGAAATCTTTGGTGTTGAAGGAATACCTTCAAAGTTTGGCTAAAACACACAAGTACCACAAACACAGTAAAAAGGCTCCACAAAACCAAACAAAAGGGATGAATTTTGTTTAAAATACAGTCTTTATCGCTTTACTATAAACTTTATTTCTAATTATCAACTACATCATCTATTATAATATTAACAGGATAAACAACTTACTGTCAGATGACTTACAGACAAGCTAATTTTATTTTTGCCATAGTCTGTACTAATACTAATAAAAAGATCTTCCTTCTTTCTTTATTACATTAGCATACGGAGGGAAATGCTAATTTCAATAGTTTCATATTTAGCAAGAAGATAAAACAGTGTCTATGTGGTTAGCATATTTACCATGCACCACTAGTGCCTGAAGTTCGATTCCCATCTCGGCCTTAAGAGTGTAAAGCTTGCATACTACATTATATTGACAAAAGCTTGTGGGGCCTCACCAGAGTTTCAGGTTTGGCAAAAAAAATCTGTCTTCCCCTAATAATTTAGATATGTAAAAAAAATGTAACTCCCTGACGCTGTTATACGCAGGCATAGAATAGTGAAATATTTTAATAGAATTTAAGTTGAATATTTTCTATAAGTTGGACAGAGTTTATAACAAATTATGTCTGTTTTCACCCAAGACCCTTTCCAAATGCTGATGGAAGGAAAGATCTTGTGTGGTAAAAACCTGTAAATCATATATTCTGCCATATCACAGCTCTTGCATACCCACAGAAATATACTGCAGCAACAAGCAATTTAAAACTCTTTGCAGATTTTGACAAGAAAGCTGACTCTCAATTCGTCAGTTACTGATTGATTATTCTAGTAAGCAAGTTGGATGAAAAGAAAGCTGGAGACCTCACAGATGCTGTGTGCTTTTTAAATGAGATATGAGGCTAGTGTGCTAATCAGTGAAGCGTTGTACCAACTGCAAATGTGTATAATCACACGCCTCTGACTTTCCTTCATGCGTTTCTTATTTATTATTTACTAAACAATTCATAATGTGCTTTAAGGTTAATCTTGGAAGAATGTTATTATTAGAAGTGGTTGTTAAATCATTTAGATTGTGCTTACCACCATGTCATGTATAAAAATTTACAAGCAGGATAAGGATAATTCCATTCTTATTTACAACATAGTTTGGTGTCGTAGTTTTGGTACCTGCATTAATTAATCAACTATTGCATTAATTCAGTACCTGCCTCATTCACTTTAGAACATATTGCATTATATTGAATTGTAAGAAAAGGTGGCTAAGTGGCTAAGATGTTGGACAGAAAGACCAGGCTTTGATTCCCACCATCATCAAGCTACCCCTGTGGGCAAGGCCCTCAACCCCTGAGCAAGGCCCTCAACCCTTTAATTGCTCAATTGTAAAAGAGAAATAAATGTAAGTCACTGTTGATAAGGATGCCTGCCAAATGCTGTAAATGTTATGTATATGAAACTATGGCATTTCATACCGTTCATTACAATTTCGTTCCTAATGCATTTGATCAGTACCCACTGCATTTAATCAGTGTATACTGTCACAAATTTAGTACCTACTCTATTTTTTTGGTACCTACTGCATTTGAATCAGTACCCAATTAATTTGAATTAGCAACAACTGCACTCGATTCAGTACAGAGTGCACTTGTTTCAGTACTTACTGCATTTGACTTACAATCAATCAGTGTATATTGCAACAAATTTAGCATCTTAAGCTAACAACTGCATTCGATACAATACCCATTGCAGTAAATTAGTACCTACAGCATTCGATTCTATACCTACTGCATTTGATTAGTACTGAATGCATTTAAATTAAGTAACAACTGCATTTAATTCATTCTGCATTGATTTAGTAACAACTGCATTCGATTCAGTTTTATCTTGCTTTTAAAGTAGTACCTACAGCGTTCAGTTTGCTCCTACTTCATTTGAATAAGCAACAATTACATCGATTCAATACACACAGCATTCAATCAGTATATACTTTGATTAGGTACCTATTGCATTTAAACAGTATCTACTGTATTTAAATATTGTAAATTAAATCCAGAAATACTTTATTCTTATTGTGGCATTTTATGTAGCCTACTGAATTTTACATTATTGTCCATTTATTGCCCGCATATTTGCACCTTTGAAGTTTATTGTACATAAACAAAATTTATCATATACATTTACCTGCATGTATACTAGCACCTTGAAGTACAATTTATATTTAAACAGAATATTATTTTTTAAATTTATTTAAATCTTTTATATTGCATATTATATCTATCTTTACAAGTCACACAAATGCTGTCCTATATTCCACTGACTACTGCATTTTACATATACTGTGCTGACTGAAAAACACTTGATAAGCAGGAATAGAAATGATATTTAGATTTCTCTGGCATATTGGGGAATTGATAATAAAGAAACACTGTACTTTATACTTGCACCTTGTCTAAAGAAATGATAACCACGAAAATTTAATTTAATTTTAAAATTCACAGCTGACATCCTACCTATTCTAAATTCTAACAGCTTCTTCGAAACCTTTATATCACTTAAAAAGATAGCACAATGTGCACTTGTTCCAATTAACAAAATCATAGTGAAAGTTGTAGCTCTTCTCTAGTATCTACAATGTTTGCCTTTTTTCATAGATTTTATACACTACGTAGTTATTCTGTCCAAATCCTTGGTGGACAAACGTAGTTTTTAGATGTGAAGTGTCAAGTGTTAAATTAAAACTGTATTTGCAAAAAATTTTTTAATGTGTTATATAGCTTAAAGCAATCTGTTCAGTTCTATTGCAATCATCTCCAAGGTCTTTCTCACCTCATATCTGATGCATGACTGCATTCCTGACGTTCCAAAGTTTAATTAATTGTTTTCATGCTTGCCCAGCCCGCCCAAATCTCTTACAGGAATCCAGCAGCAATGCAGAAAGAATTTCTGTTGCATAGCTGACAAAGCATTTGCCATGCACAAGCAAGATCTTACACTTTGAGCTGCTCGTCAGAAGGTTAATACAGTTCTTATTACATTCCAAGGTAGCTGCACTCGTCGCATGCCGTCTTAAGCAGGTAACAACGGAGTGCTCTCGGAAGTCTAAGCGATTCAAACATGACATAAAATATTTGTTGAAGTCCAACATTATGCAGGTTTACCTCTTTATGCTTCATGTCCCGATGACACTGCACAGCTTTGTGTCATTACACACCCCTTAACCCGATGCATGCAAATTATACAGCAACTTCAGTGCACATTCTTTCATCAGATAAATAGAATTGAGTTGATGATGCTGGTGCATTGGAATAACAGCCTGCCACATGCACGGGCGATTCAGCCACTCTCTCTGACAGCAGTGGGGGTTACAAAGTTGTTTAAACAAGCTAGACGGGGTATTAATAGAGTTTGTTTCGCAGACAATGCTCTTGCTAGAAATAAATCAATATGGTGCCTTTGAAAATGGCACATTGGAGAGGCACTCAAAAAGTCCTGCACACATGGTATCAGGTTATAACAATGCAGACATGCGGAGTGCCTCAAACACTCAAAATGCAAAGTCATTCCTATGTTGTAAATATGACAGCAAGAGATAAAAAATGGTATATTTCTGCTGAGTAGAACAAACTATCCATTACAGCTGCTACAAGAGAAAAAATATTCACAATACATGATAGCTTCCAGGTTGTGAATCAGTGATCTAAATACATCCATGCTGGTCAATGTGAAATGCTGAAACCGAGGTTAAGCAGCAGCTGTGAAACAAAGAGTAAAAGTTCCACTGTGGCGGAGACAATCTTTCGTCTCTGTAACTCAACCGAACTCGTCCTCCAGGGTCATTGCTTTAAAGAGAAAATCTGAGTGTGTTCTGCCATCAGCAGTACAACTTTCTAAAACAGAAAAGCCTCCATTTTGCAGATAAAAAAATTTGTTAAAAAGATCAGAACACAAGTGGGAGAAAGCTAACTTTTACCACATTTCACATCTTACTGAAGACTTACATTTTTCATCACTTAGCACTTAGCAAAGAAAAGTCAAAACAATGCCGGAAATAATATTCATTTTCCGCACAAACCGCCTTCATTTTTGCTTTTAGCATTTAAAAAAATATCTAAAGTGTAAAAAAGCCTACAGAAAGTCTATAGGCCTGCTAAAATATAAATTCTCCAGCTTTGACATGACAGTTACAACCATAATGCAAGATTTCTTACTATAGTCGATGGCCGGTGGGGTTTCTCTCTAAGTGTCTTTTTTCCATTACCACTCAGTAAAGAGCTTTCTAGCACAGCGTGCCTTCTCAGATATGCCCTGTGACAGCTTTTATCTTAACAATTTACCTACATCTTGCTGATGAAAATGTAGGTTTCTTATAAAACAAAAAAGTGCCAACGTCACTCTACTAGATGTACAGAAATAAAAAAGAAAGCAATTGTCACTATAAAACTTGGATTGCAGGAATCTACTAAACCTGTTTAATGAAATCTTCTCTATTTTTTTAATTAATGTGTAAAGACTAAACTTTTGAGTGATTTGGACATCTGCAAACAGCTTAACTGGCAACATAAAGTTACAGCAACTTGAAACAGGATTACATCAGCATCCTTGCTGTCGCATCTTTTTCCTGTCGGATGGGGTTTTTTTTCTATTCCAATCAATAGCACCAACATTAAAACTGCCAATACATTTCTATTTATTTTATTAACACACACATAACCTTTACGTTGTCATGTCTAAATGTAATTCCCAGCAGGAGTCAGATCAACAGACCAGCTCTATCCACAGCCCCCTCCTCATCCGCTAATTGGATTTTGCAGTATTTATCATCACTGAAAAGGCTGTCAATTATGTAACAAGTACATCAAATCAGTGTGACACAGGAAGAGGAACACCTGTAATCTCCAATGGCATTTGGCAAGTTATTCAGAGCTGCGAGAGCTGTTTAACGTCCATTAAACTGGAGATGCATCTAATAGAATGTTGCATAAGAGTCTCTAGTGTAAATCAGATTGCCAAATTGTCACAGTTGCATACACAATATTGCTGAAGGTAAGATCAGATCCATATGTGGTTTATTCCCAGACGTTTACCACGCATTTAATTATTATGACAATGCCCCTGTTCACAAAAAAAACTGAGCTCCTTAAGACATGTGTAATGACTGGAATGGAAAAGTTGGGTTATAAGACTAATAAATCACATTTCACAATTTCAAGCTTACTAAAAGAGTTGAGCTTAATCTAACATATGTTATATTAACATCTAATTTTAACAAAACATAAGTTTGGCAACATTGCATTTTTTTTACGGCAAGGTTATATGTGTAATTTTTCAGATTTGGTGCAATTGCAAAATGGCAGCCAATGGGAATTGTAATAAGGTTATTAAGTGCTCAAGCTATGCTGTTGTCCATCACCGACCACCGACCTGCTTTTCACACAAACTTTATGCACAAACTGAACAAACTAAACAAGTCGTACACTTTTAACGACACATAATCTGTGAATCGGAGATGTTTAGCCAAGAGACATACATTTGTCCTCGATCATAAAACCCTCATTTGTGCAACAATACAATGTACTGGTCAAAGAGGCAAAAGAGTAGAGAATAGTCTCTGGATTTTATAACTCAGGTTACAGCTTTAATTTGAATATACAATGAAACACAGTATACGAGAAGCAACCGCTTTCTTTTTGGCTACACTCTGAAAGTGATTAATAATTAGTTTAGAGACTAAATACTAAGTTATAGCATTTTTTTAGCCAACCAGCAACAAAATCACAAACGTGATCTAGATATGACCATAATTACCACTTGGTTGAATGGAAAAAAAGAGCTAATCCATACAGTGATAACAGTGCTTTTAGTTGTTAGCTTAAACCTCTTCTCTTTTGGAAAGTAGCATTGCAATTTTGTGTAAAAGCTAGAGCTTATCCCAGCACACATGGCGAAAGGCAGGGGTACACCCTGAAAAGGTCGCCAGTCCATTGCAAGTAAATTAATAACCACACACACACCTAATGTAAAAAACACCTAATGTACATGTTCCTATGGGCAATTCATTCATTTATTCATCTTCTATACCCGCTTATTCCTGAACGGGTTGTCTGCTTTAGCCTATCCCATCACACATGGGGTGCACCCTAGACAGGTCTCCAGTCAATCACAGGACCACTTGCACTCACTCCCATGGGCAATTCAGAATCAGCAATTAACCTAATGCACATGTTTTTGGACTATGAGAAGAAATGGGAGAACCCGGAGAAAGCCCATGCAAGTGCAGGGAAAACATGCAAACTGCACACAAAGATATCCCTTGCATCCACTACATCACTGCGCTGCCCATTTAGACTAGGTTAAAATAAAAACGTTCGAATTACTATTTCAACAGTTTTTGTGGTCGTTACACTTTGATTTGTAATCTAAAAGTAACAATATTGAGCTGTTCAATGATGTGCCTCAAAGCACAGACAAATGCGTCTGTGAAATGCTGTAAATGTGAATAAAAGCATAGTAATTAGTATCATTAAAATAGAAAATGACTCACATCTGAATTTAATCCAGATACAGATTTAGTAGATTTAGAATTTTTATTTATAGTATTTTCACACTTAAATCGAATAAAGCCTTGCCTCCATGTACAAAAAAGCCATTTGCAACGCTGATCAGAGGAAGCTAAGGCAGCGAACATTACATGAAAGACCAGCAAATGTGTAGCCTTGACATTCCGGATGAGTATCACCTAATTGGCTTTAGACTGTAAGCTGTTAGGAACAAACATTGTGTAAAACAATAAATGCTCTTTTTGATGTTTGCACTGGATATGCATTTATATGCATTTAGTTTTGTCTAACAAAATATTTAAATAAGTAGGGATTCTGAGGCCATGTCAACCGGAGCATAGGTATTTAATTTAATTTAATGTCATGGAAAGAGGTAGTGCAGTGGTTGCATGTTGGAAGGTGGCCATGTCCTGATTTTTATCTTTTGGCTTTCAATTTCTGATTAATTTCAAATAACAAATAGATCAAAAATGTTTTAATTCTGTAAAAACTAATAGGAATTTTTTTTGTATATATTATACATAAAGAATACATGGAATGTCCGAAAACATTTGCAGGTTGTTGCGTCCAGCAACCCTGGTTCGATTCAGGCTCGGACACTTTCTCTTTACCTTTTTTAAGTAAAGTTAAGTGCAGTTGAAGGGCGGCATAGTGGAGTAGTATAGGTTAAGTGTGTGTATGGTTGTTCGTCTATGTGTGTGTAACACTCGATAGAATTGCAGACACCATGAAGCGGGTTAGGGAAAAAGTGGATATCAAAGCTGAATGAATAAATAAAGGTGCATGTAGTCAGGGGGGCAGGCTGGGTCTAATCATTTTGTTATAGTGATACTTTTATTAAGTTAACCTCTACTTAGCAATGCTTTCTTTGTGTACATTTATTATAAGTTAGCATATACACCTGGAAGGCTAGCTCAAAACAGTTTGACTCAACTCAGTCTGCGCTGTGAGTGGCGGTGACGATAGATGATGATTGTCTTTAATTGAATTTGGAAATTACATTATAATGTACATCATGTATCGTTATATCGTGTATCATTGTTTTAACTACAGCATCATCACTCATGTTTTTAACTTTCACACCTTTTGGTAAAGTGTGTCACAGTTTGTGTTTTCCTCCTGACAAAATCTATACAAATAATCTATTCGAATTGCTGCACATTTTACAGTTACAGTAGTTGTACTGTTTGTTAAAAGGTAGCCTACTAAAACCTCTGACCTACCAAAATAAACTATCAGCATACTCGCTAATAGTAGCAAATGTAGTAATTTAACGATTTAATGCCCTGGCCAGCCGTCACTGAGATGTTGCATTTTAACTGATATCAGCACAGATTTTCTTGTTCAGACAACTCAAGCTGACACTGACAAGGTTAGTTCATATTCCAGACACAACTTTATAGAAATTAAAGCGACCGGTCCATTGGAACTGTGCCTGAGAGTAAAATATGGGAGAGAAGAAGAAGAAGACGGAGTGAGACCGGTGATCCATCTTTCCTCATCTTTTCTGCAGTTTCCATATGAATAATAAATCACAGCTGAAAACTAGAGACTGCTTCACATGAGCAAAAACATAACATAAGGTTAAGAAAATACCCTTGAGTATTAGAAGGATTCTGATTTTTCCTGTTGTCCATGCTTATTATTCCATGAATAATCTCTTTCACATAACTTAAGCTATGCAGAGGTCACCTTGTGCATCAGGCCGCACTGGGTTCATTAAATCATGGCTTTGTTATACATAATAACATTAAAAAAGATAAATTCAATAAAAATCTAATTTAATAAAAATAAGAAAAGTGAATCTATTGCAGTAATATCTAAGCTGGGTCTGAGCAGCCATTAAAAAAAATAACATGGAAATGATAGAAATGTTGTTTTTTGAAGAAATTTTTAAGGTTCTAGATATTTTTTTCATCTTTTAATGGATTCAGCAACGGGGTCCAAAGCCAGAAAAGAATATTAGTGGAATGACCTTGACTCGCTTCAGCACTCACTCTCTCTCTCTTTGCTCTACCTAGTTATTGAACCAAAAGCTAAACTGCAAATCAAGTCCCAGGACCAGTTAAATACACGTCCCACACTGAAAGCGCACAGTAGGTACCTTTCTACAAACCTCATTCAACCGTTGCAGACTTATAAACACCAGACCTGTTAGACATATTGTGTCAGAAATGTTGTAATTAAACACAGCACACAGAGAAAAAACAGTTATGGGGTAGAAATTATGAGACTATTATTATTTTCCTTCCAACGAGAGGTTTTGGAGCAAAGCTGTTCATTATTACTCTAAAGTCAATTATCCACATGTGAAGATTACATATTGTGCACCACTATGGAAGCTGTATTACTGTGTACGGTTTCTTTTATGAGTAATAATTACATACGATTTATGTACACCAATTAAGTAACTGGTGCATCTTAATCGTACCACATAGAAGAGTGGGATAATAATGAGAATAATAACTCTGTTGATGATGGGGTCCAGTGTGTTTTCTTTTGCCATTGCAAACATACATGATCTACAGATTCATAATAACAATAAATAACAAGTGTACCTAAGGGAAATTAGCATAAAACACTATTTTTAAACGGGTGCATAACATAGCTCGACTTAATCTAATGGACTCTGATAGAACATTTCCCTTCTGGGAGAGAAAATGCTTTGATTTATGCTGCATGTTAACAGCTACAGACATGTTAAAGCTTCCATTTTTTTTGCCTTTTTGATACATTTCCTTAATTCCTCCCTCAAAAAAAACTAAATATGTTTTTTTTCCCCATGTGCTTTTTTCCCCGAAAAACATAATATGTTTTTTCCCATGTGTCTGCTTATGAACTTTGGATATTGCGTACAAAACTAGGAAAAAATGTCTAGTGCACAAACTCAATTTTAATGTTAAACAGACCATAAAATCACTCTTGCTGTTTTTTCACAGCCATATCTTGTGGAGCTTGTGGACTGCTTACCATTTTAAATCTACAAGAATGTAAGAAGTTCAACACGGTAAGAGGGCTAAAAAAAAAATCTGGTCGCCCAAATCAAAGTAAGAGTATGAATCTGGAATGAAATGGTGTGTCAGCCCACTCCCTGTGAGACTTGTTATTGGTTTTGAACATTTTGCACTCATCATACTGTAAGTGGGCTGTGAGGTATCTTTTGTCTCAAGCAAAAAATGAGCAGCAAATCTGTCCACATGTGATAAAAGGAGCTGGAATAAATTTTTAGCCTTTTGAGACTCTGCACTTGTATTGGTCTATACACAGAGCTTGTTATTGGGATTTCTCCCTTCTTTTCCACACCCATTGTACAATACATTACCACTAGCATTTGGGGATTTCGAGGCTCAGCAAGCAGTTCTGTGAATGTCTTTAAGACAGCGGGGACAAAAACTAGAATCAGTCAAGTCCAAGTTGCAACTTAGACAAATTTATTTCAACTTTGTATAACCTACTTTTTTTGTTTAATTTTTGCAGAGCACCAAAATGTTCATGTTTTCAAAGTTATATTTTGGGGATTTCTCTGCTCATCCCTTGTTTCTTTTCTATATCTTTCTGACTATTTGGTTTGAAGATTTGATTGGGTCACTCCAATGTCAATTAAGAAAACAAGTAATAAACTGCTGATTAAATGTCTCATGATCAGACAAATACATAACATAGTTCCAAAAACCCTCGGTACCATCAAGTAATTAGGCAGAAAAAAAGAATAAGCTGATAAGAGTTTCATAAGCCTATCAGTCCAAAACAGTATTATACATTTGATTATATGTCTGCCAGATGACCAGTTTACCGTTATATATTTATATTACATGTACTCTCTATGTATATACTCTATAATATTTAACATAAGCTGTACTGAAGTCTGTGATCTTTAAGAGCTGGCAGCAATAGCAGTCTGTGTAGATATTTGAAGTGACTTCACTAGCATTTTCCTCTAAGGTTTAAGGACAGGGTTCTTAACATACAAGGGGTATTAAGTGAGACAGCCGGACCAGAAGAGCCAGAAGACGACTTAGCTGACATTTAAAGACTTCGCTTTTTATGGGCACAGCATGCAGTGTTTCCTGTTTGCTGTCAGCATAATTAATTTTTCTGGTGAGGATTCTGATGGCCCAGACAAGTAACCTGCCTAAAAAACTATATCACATATTCTCTTTGCCAATTCACACACACACACATAATAGTCAAAATATACCTGTTTAAATTAATGTTATACAATAAAAATAAAACCTAGCCAGAGATCAAGCAGAACAAACAAGGAAAAAACAAGCAGAACAAACAAGGATAAAACAAGCAGAACAAACTAGGAAAAAAGAAGTATTAAACTGCTCTAAATCTTCTGGCCACATTTTACTTACAGAGTAGCAAATTATGAAAACCCACTCAAACAGAGCGGCATCCTAGCCAACAGCGAACTAGTTTCAAGCATGCACAGGTAATCCACTTATCTATTCCTCTTGAATAAAAATTTGCTTATTGAATGGCAACAGATCCCACCGGGATGCCAACATTTTAAACACTATTATGGGTGAGAAATTCAGCAGTCAAATATTTTCAGATTTTTTTATTTAAAAACTTACTTTATATCCGCTTTTAGAAAGAGGGCAGAACGTGTTAATGTCTGTTTAACTATCAATAAAGCACTAATGTTAATTCAAGGGCAATTAAATACCGTTTATAGTTAAACACTGAAATAAAGCAACTGATGAATGCCTCAACAAATAACGTGCAAATCCAGGGCCGCCGCTAGCAATTCTGGGATTTATAAAAAAATATCAGATTCTTCCCCTACTATAGCAATTTTACACTATTACAAACTGATCCTTGAGGCTCTTAAAGTGCATGGACCCTTAGAATTGCCCTACCTATCCTCCCCTTAGTGTGTATTTATGAAAAAAAAATCGCTTTATGAAAAAAAATATTGGGACACATATAAATATACATTAACATTTGTGGCATGTTGACAGATGCCTTAAGCAGAGCAACTTACAGTTAACAGTCAATACTTTTTATACAACTGAGATACTGTGGGTTAATGGCCTTGCTCAGGGGCTGCAGAGGTGGTAACTTTGTCCAGCACATTAACCAATGTTAATCGAAACCTATCTTATGTATACATAATATGCTTCACATATCCTCTACAAGGCTTTATTTTTTATAAAATATTTTATGCCCCCCTATTATATTTAATGGTATTATTAGTGAGAGCTTCCCCACCTTGGTTCAGTAAGCCTGGGCTATTACTATCAGCGGCTAAATGTGAATCAGTGAGACTTGGTCCTTTTTGTGGAGGACGAATTGAAATGTTTTTTTTGTAAACTTAGGCATCATGCATAAAATTAAATGATGCAATATGATCTCTCTCTCTTTTATGGTTACTGCTCAACACTACACTACACTACTCAAAATATGACACAACCCCCCTCACAGAACTCACTAAGTCTTCCTTGTGGGTCAGGACCCCAGTGCATGTAATTTTTAAGCATGTGAGCATACTTTGCTCAAACCAATGATTATAGCAGACTAAGAATGTCTAGGTTTTTAAAAAGCATATGCTTCAGACCTTTAAGACAATTCTCCGCTTTTATCTTTTCTATCACAACCCATTTCGTCTGAATCAGCTAACTGGGATTTATTTTCATAACTAGAAGAGATATTTCAGATGATTGTGTCCCTGTGACAAAGATTGAGGGGCATAAGAACATATATAGATGTGCCGCTTTGCTACTTTTTGGAATTAGGAAGCACTGGAGCGAGTTTCCTCAAAAAGCATCCTGAACAGATGGCTGCTTCTCATTAAATTCTACCAGTGTGTGCACAGCTTAGGGGAATTTTGTTCAGGATGGTAAGCGGTTCTCTGGGTCTAGTATCCCCTGGACCCATTTCTTCAAGATGACAAAAGGAGTTTCCATAAAAATGTGCTGCTAAAGGCATTAGCCGAAGGAAGATGAGCGTTTGATTGCGTGAGCTGAAGGACAGGATCAGAGTCTATTGAAATTGTAACTGAATCACTGAGCTTTGATAAGAGTACCTTTTTTATGGAGTTATTCTATATTCACAAAGCAAAAGCAAAGGTCAGAGTCTGACAAACCAATCTCATCCTTTTACTCTGGCCCCTGAATGACGCACCAAACAGTCCACCTGAACACCTAGAGAATATTAGCTTGAAGACTGTTACTTTTATACAAGTTTTGTGGTAAATTACAAGCAAGTGTTCTTTATTGCCGACATGCCAGGTCAGCCTATTGAGATTCAAACACATCAGACGACTAACTGGATGGTTTGATCCAAAATGTAAATGCTTTAAGATTGAAATGTATGGAGTATGGATAAAATCTTTATACAGAGCATAGCACTATAGGTCAAGTACAAAAAAAGTGAATTTCTTTTTTTTTAGCAGCTTTATGTGAAGCACGCAGCATCACAACATGGTTCTCATTTTGCCCTCATTTTAACATTCCCAGCTTTCTTCCTAAAAGCAAACAACTAACTTTCAGCTATAATTAGACACCAAAAACAAACTGCTAATTATTTAATACAGAGCTTTACCAAACACCTCCCTTGTGCACATGGTACAAGCTTTAATTTACATGCTTGACTACCCTTTCACTTAGGAAAAGATACATAGAAATAATCTCTCAGTTGCTCGTTTCTCTTGATTCTTGCATCAGAAGGATTTTTTGGTGTGTAAAGGCTGAAACAAACATACCAAAATAGTCTGTAATCGATAAGTTTAGCTGGCTTTGATCTCAACTGGTTTCCACTTAAAGAATCAAAGTATCAATGTGTCAGACAGCCCGGAGGCAGGATGACAAGATGTCATCTAATGTCGATGAAAGGTAAAGACAGGGGAAGAGGGAGGTGTCAAGAAGGAAAACAAGTCAGAATTTAACAATGTAAATGCCTTTGCACCAAAAGTCAACTATTATTAACAGCAGCAACTATTTGTTACTCTCTTTATGATCTTTTTCTGATCTATAATAAGTTCTTTAGGGTGGCACAATGGCGTAGAGTCGCCTTATAGCAAAAAGGGCCCAGGTTCAATTCCCAGCAAGGGGTCTTTCTGTTGTTTGGTTAGTCTACATTAGCCATAGGAGTGAGTCTGAATTGTTTGTTTGGAGCCCTGCGATGGACTGGTGACCTGTCCAGGATGTACCCCTGCCTCTCACCCTATGTGTGTGGAATAGGCTCCAACAGTGCTCCATGAACCCAAGTTAGGGAAAATGAAAACATTCTTTTTGATTTGAAATTCGCTTTAAAAATAGACGAACAAACAATCTTAGACACAGCAAACAAAATACAAATGCTTGCTTTGATGTTTAAATGACCACTATACGAAAAAAAAAACAAAAAAACTTTGATTATGAAATAAAAAAAAGACATTTTGAATGCCGCACAGCTGGTACCACTACTTTGATAGAAGTGTGGTAATTGTACTTATGTCTTAAAAACATCCTAAAAATTTACCAATAGCTTTATTACACCTATTTCATGAAGAATCTCTAAAAATAACCAGCACTTCTGTCGCAGCGGCAAATGGCTGAATAGGCCTCTGCAAAAAGGGCACTTAAATATACGGAAAGCAAAAACAAACCACCTGGGTAGAGTGCAGGGGGAATGAATCACACCAAACAAAAAGAAATGGATTTCATCTCATTGCTTTGTAGTAGCAAAAAAAAATGCAGGCAGATAAATGGTACCTAATGGAGACTGGCTGTGATGCAGCTCACACATTCCTCTTTCCTCTAGCTCACATGGAGGCATGATCTATGTAGCTTTCTTTGTAGGCTGGCTCTTGATTTATATAGGCATTGGACACTACTAAAAAGATGCCCAGCTTCGCTATAAAGCTTTAAGGCAAAGAAAAAACTAACTAATTATGCCTACAAGTCCATCATTCTAGCCACGATTATATGTCAATGACGTGTTTGTCGTTCACTACAGTTCAATTCAATGTGGTTTAATTAATGATCATGTTGACCGATAACATCAGTAATTCTCACTACAATGGAAAAAGCAAGTTCTATAAGCATGGTAAAGGTCTACACAGTAAAATAAAAGCTTGTGATTGTCATCTTTTCTAAAATTTGTGCACTTTGAAAAAAAGAAAAATACTAAATTAATCTTTGAATAACATGCCTTCTGTTTCAGAAAGCAAGTGTGTGTTTGTCATAACATTTACATTTACAGCATTTGGCAGACGCTCTTATCCAGAGCGACTTACA
>JAOTQW010000041.1:10071167-10083374 GCA_026260075.1 Sisor rabdophorus | reverse complement strand
GTGACCCCGGATTCGGGAATAAGCGGGTAAAGAAGATGAAATGAAATGAAATTATATATAATTAATTAAAATTATATATAATTAACCCACAATTCTCCCAAGCCTTTTAGACCAAGCACTCTTTGCCGAACCATGCTCTCAGCTGCCTATTGGTGCCTGGATGACAATACCAGATCAACGTAGGGAACCAAATTCTGTATGACACACATAGCACATCCAGTCATTCGCACCGTTGACTGGATATTGGAGGACACAAACAGATGTGACCAAAAGTTATACTGTAGATATTTTCGGATGATGTAACGGCACTTTTCCTAGCCTCCACCCAATACAGCATGTTGTCTAATAAATCACTCAACTAAAGGCTTTATCGAGATGCAAGCTATCTCCTGGCTGATTTTTATTTTACAATTTTAAGCCAAAATTTTCTTTATGAGTCAGCTTCAAGCACTTATCTTTAAGTGGCGTTTATAACACCACAGCATATGCCGTAACATCATCCTATCATCCTGTGCCTCATTTAACAGCGAATCAGAAATGCGCATTAGCAAGTGTGAGTCGTCTGATCTCCAAGGTAAATGATGTACATTATACTTTTTAAAACCAATTTATTGCAGTACATTCACTTGTATTTTTTAAATATTATTTATTTTCTTATTTAAAAACATTTATCAAAAAAGGATGGTGGGGTTTTTTGGAGACCCGGGAAGGATAAGAATAGAAGAAATAGAATTTAAAATAGAATATTTTAATAAGAAAACTGATTCGACGTTCGAGTTAAATTCATAAGTCAAGGCACCGCTGTATTTACATTTAGTAAGGTAAACTCTATCAAGTCAGTGTTAGCATCTAAACACTTACTAATTTGATGGCTGTCTCATAATTTCGTAATTGTTTATGCATTCCCCCGAATTTGGCATGGGAGAATCAGATAATAAGAGAAGCTTAACATGCCAGATTAGGCTGCAGTTCGCAAATAAAGCGCAAGCACATGTTAGCCCATTTCAACCGTTCAGGCTTTGATGTGAATTATCCACTGTTTGACTGGCACATGTCTGGCAGATCAACAACAGTAAAAAGCCATAAAATTCTGTGATGAAATCTTTTAAATACTTTTAACACAGTACACCAACCTGGCCGTGAATGCGCCAGAAAAGTCTATGGCACTATGACTTTCACTATGGCCTGGTGCCTCGACTTGCCTCTAACCCAGCCGTCGTGTCACAAAGCCATGGTTACACAATGGTGGGAAGATGTGATGACTTTTTTGGCTCATTCACTATGGCACTCCTATGGGCAATTGAGTCACCAATAAACCTAACGTACATGTTATTTTGGGATTGTGGGAGAAAACCGGAGTACCCGGAGGAAACCCACGCAAGCGCAGGGAGAACATGCAAACTCCACAGAAAGACCCATGCCCGGGAATCAAATCCAGGACCTTCTTGTTGTGAGGTAACCATGCTATCCACTACCTAAAGTACATGCTTTTGGACTGTGGGAGGAAACCGAAAAACTCTGAGGAGAACATGCAAACTCCGCACAGAAAGACACCTTGCTAACAACTTGCTAACCACTACACCACCATACCGCTCGTTTCTAACATTTAAGGTGGTCTTAAAATAGTCGTTTACCTCTGCACCTGTCTGAACTACTGTGACCCTTACTCTCCTTTCCGGTCCCTTAGATCTTCTAAGCTTTTAGCCTGTTCCTCGTTTAAAGAAGTCTAGTATCGGTGGTAGGTTATTGATCAATTATGTAATGTACTACCTCTTACACTTATATCATTACAATTATATATTATCTCTGTTCCCCTTTAAGACTTAAGAGACATGTTTAACGAAAAATATTTGGCCCTTCCTAAAGCCAAATAATATCAAAGCATGAAATAAAATATGTTAGTGCTAAAAAATGTAGTCCAAAATCTCACCATGATTGGATTTGGATGTATGAACAGGGGTGTAGTGGTTTTTGGATCCTGACCGCTGTGGAGTGTCATCTTTGGATGCGCTTTTCATTGCCGCAAAGTTTTCACAGTCATACTGGGATATGGGTATGGGTCCTTGCTGTCTCAATATATCTGCTAGGGCTCTGCAGAAAGTGATTACATATAAAACAGTGTGTGAACAGGAAGGATTTATAATTCATTTGCTTGTAAAAATGTACTTACTACAATCTGATAAAGAAAATGGCATACTGATGTGATTGCATATGTATCACATTATCCTTCACTGTTGCAGATCAGTATATGTGTATTGGTGATGTCTGCAACCTTTACTTAATATTGATGCTGTGTCATTTAGGTAAATTTTATTATCCATACTTTTTTTATTTGAATAATGCAAATGTCAACACTACACTATCCAATTACATTCAGACGTTTTGTTTGTTTGCTCTGAGAAGTTAATATTTCACATTTTACATTTGCAAACTATTAAAACTATTCCTCCCTTAAGATACATGGCAGTGCAGTAGGGCCCAGTATGATGCATTTAGTGTTTTAATTAAAAAGATGTGCTGTTAGGAGTTAAAGGAATAGGCACACAGTAGTGAATCTTCAAACCTATAAAACTCATCAATATTGATCCGTACTGAGCATCCAAATGAAAAGTTGAGAAATATTCAATAATAAAAATGGCATATCCATTTGTATACCACAAAATTTATTGAGTTCACTGATAGATGCATTTTCATGCCTGGTGCCTCGACTTGCCTCTAACCCAGCCGTCGTGTCACAAAGCCATGGTTACACAATGGTGGGAAGATGTGATGCTGAGAAGAAACAGCCAATCAGCATTTTGCCCTCATTTAATTATTACTAGGACATGAATTGGTCTGTGTCCTTTGAAGAATAATGTAATACTGAAATAAGGACTAGAGACCGTCTTCTCCTACATAAATAAATTGTGAGGCTTTATGATATGCCCAGTGAGGGGGAAAAGAAGGGGAATTAAAAAATCAGCTTTTATTGAACACTTCAAATGGAAAGTAAAATTGAAGTATTGTTAATGAGCTGTAACACTGATATGACCACATGCATGGTGTGTTTGTCTAAAGAAGATGACCACTGAGCATCATAGTGATTAATATTCAGCTCTGCTTGGGAATCTGGTCACGACCAGCTCATACCACAGCTAATATTGCGTACAAGCAGCCATGCAAAAAAAAATCTACACAGAGGCATGTCTACAGAAAAGAACGACTGTATAGGTTACTAATTACTTACAAATCTCTAAAATCAGAGTATATTTTAGAAATAATTACTTTTGTTAATGTATATATATAACTTTTATAATCCTTTTAAAATCTTTTTCATTGTTGTTTTTGTTGATGGTGGTGGTGGTGGTTTTGGAGACTTTGAATAAAAAATCAGTAAGAGGCTTTTATTATTGCTGTAGAATTTTGCACTTTTATGAGTTTTTTTTCGGAAGCAGCTAGAGTGACAATTACATCAGTTTTGGTTGCATTTTTTTTTATATGTGTTTTCGTTTTGGCATAAATCTTGTGCCCTTGTGGTGTCTTGTGTGGGGTCACATTTTTCATGAATAATCTAGTAGTATATATATAAAAGATTTAAATAACAGAAATAAATGTTGATTCTACCCCAGATTATTCTTTACACTGTGTAAGAATTGCATTAGTATGGTGTTGGAGTGTTTGGTCCTTTTCTCACCTGTGTATGTTCATTTCCTGAGGCGGCCTTGTGGCCTTATCGTAGGCGACCTTAGCCGACACTCCGAGCGCGATGACGAAGGCTATGACACCACAGGTGATGTAAACTGCCGTGTTGGTCTGGTCAGCGCTCGGGTCGTAGGGCTCGCTTGTCGGGGCAGGTGATGGTGCGGCGGTTTTCACCCAGTCAGGCTTGTTATAGTTCCTGCACGCTCGTTGGTCCAGCCGGTTGCCCCGAAACTGACAGCAGAATCGAAGATAGCAGGAGCCGCAGCAGTAGCGGTGGTCTGTGTTGTTGCACTCGAACTCGCGATCGAATTGACCGCTCACGTCGTAGTAGCCCAGGCACGTGTCGTGGTTCTGACCCGCAGCCGGCGCGGGCACAGGCGAGTTCGCGGTGCTGTTTAGCTTGACCGTCCGCCGCGGTGCCACTTTGGTGCGCTTTGCTGAGGAAGTGCAGAGCACACTCAACGGGTCCAGGTAAATCAAAAGGAGCAGGATGGCCCAAGGAGCAGGATGGCCCATGGTTCGTTCTAAACTCCCCCTTTTTAAAAAAATTTTAACCTTTTTTCCGTCGATGATTAGTTTTCTCGCGCCCTACACGGTCCGAAAGTTCCAGTTTCGTCCGTTTTTCTGCATCTCTGCTAACGGTCTTGTAGAAGCATGATAGCCTATATGGACAGTGCCATTAGAATAACTGGACTCGGGTGCTATTGATAGACAGAGGATGGACGTGCCGGTCACATTGCTCGCTCGTCCTGCGTTTCCAGTCTGCGCCGTAAGCGACAGCCGCGAGCTTTACCTTCTTTTCATCTTGCTCTGGTAAGAAGCACACACGCACTCGACTGTTATACGACCGTTAATTAAATCAGACAAGTCATTAAATGTTGATAAAAGGAGCATCGAGCAGGAGAAATAATTCGAAACGAGTGCTATAAAGCATTTTTTTAAATTATGGGCATCGGTGTGCCGGTCCATTGCGCGCAAGCGTGCACGGCATAGGTAGTATTTTAGCACTAGAAACGCATTCCAGAACATCCCGATAATAATAATAAGAAGAAATAATAATAATAAAATTCGAACATTTTGTTTAGTTCCGATTTCGTTGCTGAACAAACCGTTCTAGAGCGCACGTGCGTTAAAGGGTTTGGTAACGCACCCAGGGAGGGTATTAAATAAATCTCTGGCACCTTGTCAAAACGCATTTTAAAGTGAAGTTAAAATTTCACTTTAAATAAACGTCCACTTCTTTTCTATGTCAAACACTAAGTAGTACAACTACTACACAGTCACCGGTTTTGGATGAAACCGGTGTTTCGTTTTTCTTCTTCTTTTTTAATGAAATAAATGAAAGTCATTGGTTTCCGAACATTAATAGTGAGTGGGACTTACCTGCGCATGGTGCATGCTGTGGCGCTTGCTGGCTGCGCGGCCGCTGGCGGAGCGCTGAGTGTGCGGGGTGTCAGCAGCCTTGCGCCCTTCTGCCTGCATCATTAAGAGCGCTGCTGACGTCACGGACAGTCTCAGTCAGCGTCTCAGTCCAAATCATGTATCTAATCCTTTAGCAGTTTTTTCACACCGACTTACTTTTCCATGATGATTCCATGATTCCAATATATTAAGATGCCTTATGACATTGTTTAAACCAATGCAGCATTATTCTGTTCTCCCTCACCCCCCCTCACTCCTTCTGCCTCTCTGTCCTTTTCTCTATCGTTCCCCTTGTCTTCCTCTCTCCCGTTCTCTCCCTGTATCTTATTTTCCTTTTTCTAATCTTTTAGACTTTCTCTTTCTTTCTTATCTTTTACACATACTCCTTTCTTCTTTCCTTCTCTTCTTACTTCTCTTTTTCTGTTCCTATGTCTGGCTTTCATTCCAACTTTCTCTTATCTTACTTTTTATCTGCCATAAATTTTCCTTTTAATTTGTGAACTGTATCATTCTCCTATGTCGTCCTTCCCCCAATCTCTTCTTCCGCTTTGTTACTTTTGTCATTCTTCTTTCCTTTTACATTCCCACCTCCTCTACATTCCCACCTCCCTTGCTTATTTTACTGTCATTCATTCATTCATTTATTTACATTTACATTTAGAGCATTTATCAGACGCTCTTATCCAGAGTGACGTACAAAAGTGCTTCTATACTTGCTTATTCCCTAAAGGGGTTCTGCTAAAGCCTATTCCAGCACACATAGGGCCGTGGTACACCCTGGACGGGTCGTCAGTCCACACACACACACACACACACACTTGCTCCTATGGGCAATTAAGAATCAACAATGTACATGTTGTTGAGCTGTGGGAGGAAACCAGAGTACCCGGACGAAACCCACACAAGCAGGGAGAACATGCAAACTCAGACTGACCTGTGAATCAAACTCACAACCTTCTTGCTTTAAGGCGAACATGCAAACCACTACACCAACGTGCTGCACCTGGTCAATTTTTGCATCTTTCACACTCTATTCTGATTTATTACTTGTTTTTTCCACTCCTCTCTTTTTTAATCTTGTTATTCAATAATCTTCCTTCCCATTTGCTTCTGTTTCCTTTCCATTTATCTCTGTCTTGTGTTTTTTCTCAGTCATCTCCACTGATTTCATTGTTTTTTTTCCCCATCACCTGCAGACATTTGCCAGGTAGAGATGCTCAGCTGTCCGAAGCAGTCATTCTTACTGCGCTGATGGAAAAGGCTGACAGGATGACTGAGTTTGGGTGAAGTTGGCACACACTCCCAGTCATTCCTGCTCTATCTGCAGCTTCTTACTGAAGTATATCTTTCATTGCTCCACAGGCTAAACATGGCTCTTTTTTAACACATACTGCACACATCATAAAATTTCAAGCACTCATTTCTATTGTTGAACTGCCGCCTTCAATCTTGAAAGACGACGAGGCATGCCTTAGCATTAGCCCGCAGAGAACCAGGCACAGATGTCTGGAAAATGAAACATTTATTAGAAGGGGAAGACCTACTGTAAATGTAAAATGTACTATACCTTACATGAGAGATGTTCTTTTGGCGAAAACTGATGTGTTATATCTTTTTAGGCACAGATTTATTTTCTATAGTTTTAAATATAGTAACAGTATAGTTTTATATGTCTGTATAAAATCTATACATTCAGGTTTATAATATAACCCTTGTAACAAACCATGTTGAAGTGGTAGCACAGTGGTTATATTGTTATCATTGGGCCCCTGAGCAAGAACCTTAACCGCCAATTGCTCATTCATTAATTTATCTTCTATACCCACTCATTTCCTATTTTGGTGTAACAGGGGTCTGCTGGGGCCTATCACAGCTCCCTGAAAGGCATAGGGTGTATACTATGGACAGGTTTCCAGTCCATCACAGGGGGATACACATTTATACTCACTCCTATGGGCAATTTAGAATCACCAGTCGACAAATTTTTGGACACTGCAAGAAAATGAAAGTAACCAAAGTAAACCCACGCTAGCACGGGAAGAACATGCAAACTCCAGACAGAAAGGCCCCTGCCAGTTAATGTCTTCTTGCTGTTGTGATGGAAACAGTGTTAATCACCAAGCTTAATCACTTAGTTGTATAATGAAAAAACAGGAAATGTAGGTCACTCTCGATAAATTTAATAAGTGTTGATGTAATTGTTAGAAATAAGAATTTGTTGCCCGAAGTTACACTGATGTGCTGTTCTTTCACTGGAGTGTGTTATGAAAAGTGTTGCTGTATGTTAACTAAAATGCACTACCTCGGATTAAGACTTTATTTCTAATTTAATAGTAATCTCAAACAAAAGAGGCACTTTAGTACTTAGCAGAGTTAAAGGATTTACCATGCAGGAAACAAGAAAGTAGTGGGTGGTTAATGTTCAGTCAAAAAAAAGATAAAATCAAACAATCAGCTGCTATTACATAATGAGAAAGAGTAAATGGTTTCAAATATTTTCACACATAGGTTTCGAGCATCTCTGAATGAACAGCCTACACCATCCTCTGATTAAAAAGCCTGGGAGCAGTTGCTAAGCTACAATTTTTTAGTGCTGTCCATATTTATTGTCAGTAGAAATTTAAAAAGTCTTTGTGTAGTTTTTTCTTCTGACTTTAAAACGATATAATAGCATACAAGAATATTCACACCAGGAATAAGGTAAGAATACAAGAATACGTAAAAAATGTGCCCATATGTAATCAAATGCTAAAATTGCTAACAGTTGCTGGAAAGCCACTCACATTTTCCCACTACGTTTGTTTTCCTACACTGGCAGAACACAGTCCGCCCCCCCCCCCCCCCCCCCCGTTTTGTATTCGTAACGAACATGCTTTTGTGAGAGAAATGGGAGGGGTGCAGATTGTGGAGAACAGGGGCAGTGTCCAGAGGAAGATTAAAGCCTGCAGAATTCTGGTAAAAGCTCTACACCCAACTACAGATTAAACCTTTATATGTCTAGCTTGCTGTTATAGGTTTAATGCTACCACACTACTACAAAACGTTTAACATCTGGAGAGTAAATTTAACATTTCTGGACAGCAAGAAACACTTATTTTATTGATCTGTGTGTTTGTTTTCCAAGTCACAGCATGTGAGTTTCTGAGCAAGGAAAAACAAATTAGACAACATACAGTAAAAAAGTATAAGAAAACGTCTCAACAAATGTTGGGAACTGCAAGGTGCACTTGAATAATCTCTAAGCAGTTGGTTGCATTATAAAGGTTAATCCTCGCCATCTAATCAGACCCCTAATGACTTTGCTTCTTTCTTTAATCCCAAAAACGAAATCCATTAGCGGTTAGCATTGTATCTGCTGTAATTACAATGTTTAGAAACTGATTGTGTGTTCATTGATAAGCTTAGTCAAAGCCTGAGTAATAGTGATGGTAATATTGCTTCATTATTTTGCAGATGTGCAGTACCATACTATTATTATTATTAGTAGTAGTAGTACTATTTAGTAGTAATACTACTCATTATAGGTTTTATTTATTTTCATTAATATATTGATTATTATTGGTTTTAGAATAGTTAACTGGAAGATAGGTGTTCAATTCCCAGCCCCACTAAGAGGAATGTAAGTCATTCTGGATAAAGGTCTTCTGCTAAATGCCCAAAATGTAAATTTAAATATAAATTTATTCATTCATTATATTATATACCCGCTTATTCTGTAGCTCAGGGTCACAGGGGTATGCTGGAGCCTATCCCAGCACACATATGGCGAAAGGCGGCAGTCCGCAGGGCCGAACACAGACAAACCACCACAAACACTCCCACTCACTCTTATCGGCAATTTAGAGACTTTAATCAACCTAACATACATGTTTTTGGACTGTGGGAGGAAACCAGAGTACCCGGGGTAAACGCAAGCGCAATAAATACATTTACATACATTTTTTGTAATCACAATTAAAAAGATAAATGTTTGTTATTAGTTCAAAAAAAAGAAAATGAAAGTTAGTAAAAACTAAACTCAATCTTACTGAAACATTCTATCCAATATTCGTTGCTTTTGTTTTTTTATTTTAATATTTATGTGCTTTTAATTTCAATACACTGAATATTTAAAAAGGAAACTTTTTATACCCAAGTACTATAAATATTGCATATAAACATTTGCATTAATAGCTTTTGGCAGACACCTTTATCCAGAGCGACTTACATTTTCTGTAACTGAACATTTGGGATTTAGAGACAGCACAGAGGTGCTTGGAATCAAAATCGGATCTTCCAATTAGCAGTACAACATATTAATTACTGTGCTACCATTTTTACAAATTTTCTAAATAGAATCTTCTACCAAAGTCTTTTTCCAGAAAAATAACAATACTTTCGGGTACATCCAAAAGATAGGAATGTAGTACACTCACTATCTTTAGATACACAATTCATTCTAGCTGTGTAGTGCACTGTAAATTAATCACATGTAGCTCCTAATAATCCGCAGTACTGAAGGTATTCACACTTTGAACAGGTACACTGGGATCTACAATGCGAGCAAAAGCAACAAAGCTGTGAGCTTGTTCCTCAAGTCTTTCAATCTTAACCTTTTTTTCTCATCACCTCTCAAACACAGAACTTGGCAGCAGCAGCAGCACTGTTTAGAAACACACTGTCCCCTTGTGTAACAGCATGTGTGTAGGGTCGCTGTGAAGAATGTGCTGGGTCACAAATTCTGAATATATCTCATCTGCTGGAAGGAATAAAGGCACATTGCAAACACTTATATTTGCAGCATCTGATCCAAAAAAACAGATGATGTCTATAAATCGTGTAACAATTTAATGCAACAATACACTCACAGGTAGGTATTCTAAGTGAACACTGATCAGGTGATGCTCCTGGATATTCATTAGTAATTAAGTTTGTCCTGATTTAAATTGGTCAATAACATACATTTTGCTCTGTTAACCTCTCATTTATCAACAATAACATTAAAATCCACCTTTCCAGCATCAGACTCCAAGTAAACATCTAAAGGTTTCCCCTTCTATATGGCACTATAGGTCTCAAAATAACTGGGAATTTCCATTTTTTTAGCGTATCCCGCTACTCAGCCTAAAATCTGAATTGAACTCTTTGTCGGGTGCTTTTAACCCATTCCTTAACAGTGTTTTAGTTAGCATATTTCTTACTCGTATCTTAATTCAACCCTTTCTGCTGCCTCTGAAAACCTTAACTATGAACCTGAAGTGATTGCTGCTCTATATGTTCAACATTTACAGCCCTTATCCATATCGACTTACATTTATCTTTTAAAATAACTAAGAAATTAGAGAATTATATATACACACTATACAGTGCGTTAAGATCCTTGTCCTTGTGTGTAATAAAAAATCTGTATTATATGTGCTTAAGAAAAAATATATTTATTCCTTCTTTATGAATAAAATTCTTTCCAACAAATGTTACTGTATAAAAATCAAATATAAATAACTATATCCAATAAAGTTATTTAAAGTTCTAATTACCAAATCTGCCCTGTATTTAATGCTAGAATATGATTGGTAAACCTATCAGAGATTCATATTTCCGGGTGTTAATCAGAATTTATATCGTATGAGAAAGCCAGCATCCATTACAAACTTTCAACCTTCCCAGCAGGAAAAAATGCTGAAATTAACCATGATTTTTGACATGCACAGCCTGTTGTGTTTCCTTTGGCACTTCACAGGTTTGTGAGCACAAGATGTATTGTGAGATGAAAGCTCATCTGTGCGTACCGAATGCACAAATGGAGTGATCCGCACCACATGCTGCTGCGCATACACAGCCAATCATGATGCATAATCTATATGCATTCATAACAAGCTAAAACTCAAACATGCATGCAAATAGAACAGCGTGGACACGTCAGTGTGAAATCTCCTTAAGACTGCACTCGCAGGTGTTGTCAAGGCAACTTAGCCTCAGCTGTGTGCATTTAGCCTGGCGAACTTGTGGAATAAATAAGCATTCCTATTTTACTAATAATAGGAAAAGGAGTAAATAATAAATTATTTAATAAAATAACCTGGTATAGTAAAATCTTCTGTAGGTTGGTGACCTTTAACCCACATTTTCAATAACAGCATGTCTTAAAGAGTATTCTTTAAAAAGCACTGCAATTTACCTAGAGTGGTTTTCTATTTATTTAAGAACAAACTATTGTAGCATTTTAATTTTTTTATTTTAAACAAACAAGATAGACAATACATCACAATTTTTTTTTGCTTTGCTGAGTTGATAATGGTTGTTGGTAATTATGCAAATATACATTTTGTGAGCCAAAATGTATATCTAGATAGAAAATCTGTTGAAGTACATAAAAATACAAGGAAGTGACAGGCAGTTGCAGTACCACAGTTACACACATTCTGTTTTTATACTTTTTCTATTTTGCCAAAATCACTGAATAATGCAATATTTAGCAACTAATTTATCATGCAGGACAATCTTGTCTAGTCCCCCTCATATGATGCAGGACAAACTTGTCTAGTCCCCCCCTAAATCCCCTACATATGATGTCAAAGTAAGCCATGTATTGATTCATTTGCTGCAAAAGCAATACTTGGCTGTGGAAGAGTAGGCCATTTTGTTATGACATCTATCTGACACCTCTGCATACAGCTGGCAGGCCCTTGTCATCTGTGCGATTGCAGAATGCAGAAGTGAAAGAGTTACTGAAAACCTCAGCAGCAGCTTATGTGATCCATGCCTGACCTTCCCAGAGGAATAGTTTTACAGCTGCTTCTGTTTTGCTTATTCCTGATGTTATTTGTGGGATGTATGCATTAAGTGGGTCACAGCTGCCATGAGAAGCACAATTGGGCTTTTCTCTAGGACTTTCCTGAAAATAGAGGGGAAAATGAAAAACTCAGTTTTACAGATAAACCTCTGTTTTGTTCTTTCATATGACCCTATTTTAGGTCATTATCATATAACCCCTTTATACTTTTGCATGCACAAATGCATGTGCTAAAACAAACACCTTACAGCAAGAAGGTTTCAGGTTTGATTCCCTTTTTGTGCAGAGCCTGCATGTTCTCCCTGTTTTCCGGTTTCTTTCACAGTGCAATA
>JAOTQW010000041.1:10019050-10038200 GCA_026260075.1 Sisor rabdophorus | reverse complement strand
GTAGCCATTTAATCGTTAAGCCGTTTAAAGACCTGTAACTGAGGGATTTTTTTGTAGATTTGTAAATTTTTCTGATTTTGTATTTGTGGCAAGAAGAAGCATTGCTTCAATTTATTATGCCAGGATGTCAGGATATAGGGGCCCCTTACCACACCCAATGTGTATGTGCAACATCTGGCAGACGCTCTTCTCCAAAGCAGTGTACATTATACAATTAAGCAATTGGGGATTAAGGACCTTGCTCAGGGGCGCAGCAGTGATAACTTGGTGGTGCTGGAAATCGAACCTGGGTGTTCAAGTTGGTAGTCCAACACCTTAACTGCTACAATCCACACCAAACATACTGTTACTACTAAAAAATAGCTCTCTCTAATTTTACAGAGCAGATGAATCAAAGAGTCCCTAATTAATTCATTGTCTTTTGGATTAAGTATAAAGAGACGCTGGTGTGATCTTAATAGGCGGCGCGGTGGTGTAGTTAGCACGGTCGCCTTACAACAAGAAGGTCCTGGGTTAGAATCCCAGGCACTGGATCTTTCAGTGAGGAGTTTGCATGTTCTCCCCACGATTGCATGGGTTTCCTCCCACAGTCCAAAAACATGTGCATTAGGTTGATTTGTGCTTTCAAATTGCCTATAGGAGTGAGTGTGAGTGCATGTGGTTGTGTGTGTGTGTGTGGCCCTGCAATGGACTGGCGACCTGTCCAGGGTGTACCCCTGACTTTCGCCCTATGTGCGTTAAGATAGGATCCCCCGTGACCCAGAATTTCGGAATAAGTAGGTATAGAAGATGAATTAATGAATTAATCTTCTTAATGAAGCAAAGGAACAGCAAGCATGATAAAATTACTGAAAGTGCCTACTGTATTACTTTCTTTTGCAACTAATTGAATAAATTACATCAGTGTTTAATCCCACAATATCATGTAGATGTACACTTAGAATAATAGCTATTGATCAAAAATATAAAGAAATTTTAAGAAAAAAAACTGGTAACGATCAGAAAGTCGACCAGTCGACTGGTAGGCTAAGCTAAATGATTCACTAAAAAGATCCCCTCTGTATTTAACATTTCTAGTTTTTAAAAACTGTTATCAGATTTGGTTGCCACGAATTGTGGTAGAATTTCATATGAAAATTTGTGGTGGTAATTTTTTATTTTTTATGTCTATGTGAATAGGAGTAAACATTTCATATTAAAATTACGCTTTTGTATTTTATAAGTGGAGGTAAAAATATCTTTTAAAGCAAAAAAACAGGAATAACCCCTGTTGACAAAATATTTCCAGCTTGTTTTCTATCTATAGAAAGTTTTTTTAATAAATAAGGGTTTTGGTGGAATGTTTGATATTTTTTAGTTATTAATAAGACAAATGGCTTTTCCAGGTGTCGTGTGTAGTTTACTACTGCCATCTGCTGTTTGTAACTGCATGTGACAAATGCACCATTGGTGCTGAAATCATAGGAGTGTATATGTGTGTGTGTGCGTGTGTGTGTGTGGTTGTTTGACTATGGGAGCCCTGCAATAGACTAGCAACCTGTCCAGGGGGTACACCTGCCTCTCAATCTATGTGTGCTGAAATAGGCTCCAGCAGAACCCTGTGACCCCGTTTTATGAAATAGGCGGGTATAGAAGATAAATAAATTGATTGGTAATCCAAGAAGTTGTTATATTGTTTGTACAATTATAGCATAAGTAGTTTTTTGTTTAGCAGCAGGATTTTTATTTATATTTATGACTTTTTGCAGACACCCTTAAACAGAGCAACATGGGCCATGTTCAAGGGGCACATACTGGGCATTGATACTGGGAATCAAACCCAATCATCTAAAATTACCTTTATTACTGCACTACCTATTTATTTATTTATTTTTTTTAACACTGTTGTTTAAATATGTATGTATTCACTGGTTTTTTTTAATAAGCTGCATTTGACTCAAAAAAGCAAACTGATTTTAAGCAGACTGGCTTAAAATAATCTCTTTTATACAATTGAGCTATTGCTAATTAAACACCCTGCACAGGTGGCAGCTTAGTGGTGCTGGGAATCGAACCTAGATCTTTCAACATCTTGAGTACTGTGCTACAGGCAAAAGTATGAAAACAACCCTGAAAACACGCATGTAATCAAGGTCAGTTGAGTTGTTGGGACCTCTCTCATAGTACTTCTGCTCCAACTACTGTCAAGCGGGAACAAGGAGTTTCCAGTAAAGGGAAGTTGTAATGCTACCAACACATATACAATTTGAGGAAGAACCACATAATGTTTAAATGGTCATGTGTCCACAAACTTTTACCCAAATTTTTAAAAAGCTTCTATAAAAACCTAGGTTGGAACTAGGCAAAATGTTTTTCGTGCACAAAAATACGAGGGCAGAGTTTTCATTATAATTAATTTTTAAAAAAAAAAGAAGGGTGGAAACCGGAGTACCCAGAGTAAATCTACGCAAGCGCAGTGAGAACATGCAAACTCCGCACATAGACACCTTGCCCAGGATTGGAACATAGGACCTTCTTGCAGTGAGGTGACCATGCTAACCACTACACCACCACGCCGCCCTAATAAGAAACTTATAATGAAGAGCATATTTGTGTCTCAGGCAAAGCAGATATTTCTCCAATCATTTAAAATTACTTCCATTAAGACAAGCTTTTGTAATTAGAGCTTGATTTGATGGTAATTCCAGGTAAAAGGATGAGCAAATTCAAAGGACTGTTATTTTTTTGCTTGCTAATATAACAGACTGTACAAAACATTCCTGGCTCCAGAGTCTGAAGATCTATTGGTGATTCTATAATTAAAAATTCCTTTAGAAATATAAAAAAAAGAATCACTCAAAAAAGATTCTTTTTCTGCTCTTTTTATTTTATGAAAACATTCGATTTTAGTAATTTGGTGCAGGGTGGCACAGTGGTGTAGTGGTTAGGACACTTGCCTCAAAGCAAGAAGGAAAAGTTCGATTACCGGGTATAGGGTTAATCTGTGCGGAGTTTGCCTGTTCTCCCCACACTTGTGTCGGTTTACTTCAGGTACCCCAGTTTCCTCCCACATAAAAACATGAAGTAAGCATTAGGTTGATTGGTAATTCCAAATAGTACATAGGAATGCATGTGATTGTTCCTCTAAGATGGACTAGCATCCTGCCCATGGTGTACCCTTGCCTTTTTGCCGTATGTGTGCTGGGATAGGCTCCAGCAGATCCATGTAACCTCAAGTTTGGAAATAAGGTGTATAGAAGATGACGAATGAATATAGTATGTAAGATAGAAGCAAGTACATTTACAGTTGGAAGTAGTTTTAAAAAAAAAAACATGCTAATGATAATCTATAAATGGACAAAAGAGTGTCCACATACCTCAGATGATGGTTGAGGGTTTGAAAATGTGGCATTAACCTCAGTGCAGTATGGTAAAAAAGAAGACAAAGTGTGAACTATACAGGAAAATACATGTAGGATTAGACTTCGTAAAAACATATAAATGCATCGTTGATGTATTCGACTTGCTTTCACCCCTAATTTAAAACCCATGTGAGTACAATGCTAGTATCAAGCATCTAAACTCCTGTATGCCAGAGTTTTATTCTAGCGAAAGGCGTGGCTTTGTCGTGTGTGACGCCCTTTTAAGGCGGGGCTACCAAACAGGTGTCTTCTCGGCAGCAGTGAAAGAAAAAACACACACACACGTTGCTGAAAGACACACGAACTCTGTGATTTTTCACATGCGATCGCGGTGTGCGCCATGGTGCCAAGGTGCATCGGAAGATGTATACCCTTATTCGTGCTTGGAGTGGTTTTTGATGTGTTCGGTTTGATTGTGCTGCTCGTCGGTGCCCTCGCCGATCTGCGCCTGGACGGCCGGTTTTACGGTGACTTTCTGATCTATACAGGCTCCATTGTGATGTTTTTAAGTCTCGTGTGGTGGGTGCTCTGGTACACAGCGAACACAACGATCCCCTCGGAGAATCTGAAGAAAAACACGCTGGACAATTTGGCGCAATGGGCGCACACATTTTCCACCAGGCTTTCGCACGTTGGTGCCAAACCCATGAAGGTAAAAGAGAATAAGTGCGTCGATCCTCCAGAGTTGATGAATGGGTCCGTACCTGTGTACATTCACATTCCTACTAAAACGGTACAGATCTCAGGCATGGAGATCTACAACAATGCAGCTTTCGAAAGTATTGACATGCCAGCAGCAAGTGAGAATCCAGTGGACCTGGATATTCTGAGGACCAGACGAATAGAGAAACTTCTCTGATCTAAACAATACTTTATGTAACATGTTTATAAGTTATACTTGTTCTCTTTTGGGCAGTTCTTGTAGAACTTTACAGTCAGGTTTCTATCCTCCAGATAGTATCAGAATTAGATTCAGCCTGTTTTATACCCTTTAGCCCTTCACATGATCAGTTCCACAAGAGTGGCGACTGTTTACATTTACAGCATTTAGCAGCCGTTCTTATCCAGAGCGACGTACAAAGTGCTTCAAAATTGATTGTTGACTGTTTCTTCAGCACTTTAATATTAAAGCATCCCTCAAGGTGAACAAACAAACTGTACTTGGGTTTTAAACGTTTTTTTTGGGGGGGGAAGGGGGTCTTTTTAAGATCATCAAAATATAGTCAAAATTATAGTTGTGTTATCAGTTTTGTAGAAGAATCAAAATGTCACTTTTTCCTTAGCCGAAAAGGGAAAAAAACAATCGGGGTAAACTCCTACTAAAGTTTGAGGTTCAGCTTGTCAATAAAATAACCATACACTTCTTTTGGCTGAGGGTGAAATCATTAACAGGACATGTAAAACATTCAATTCCTATAAATGTATCCAATAGTTGTAAGAGACACACCATAGATTTTTCCTGGTTTTTAGATGATGGAAAGTTTTCTGTGCTTTATTTACTAATCAGTTTTTTAAATATTGTACATACAAAAAACAACAATGACTGTGTTAATTTTATTTTCCTTTAACCACCCTTTATTATTTAATTCAAATCGAGTAGTAAGTTAACTTTTAATGAGTTCTCCTAAAGAGCTGTTTATTCTGTTAGTGTAGCTCAGTATGAGTCAGCAAAACATCACAAACATATCTTGCTTTCTATTTGTCTTGGTTTTTCTCTACTCAATAATATGTATCCTTTGGATCCAAGGAGTTAATCTGCTTTTAGCCTTTTCCATACTATGTATACCACCAGTTCTTATAATCTGTTTAACAAATGTTGCCTTGGCACATTCATAGTTATGTGCACATAACAGAATGATTCCTAAACATTTGCATCTTTACAGTGTTATAGATTATATGTAAATGGCTAAGTAAAAGGATCAGGCTGTAATATTTTTCAGTGTTCAAGTTTTATTTCTGTTCTTTCTACATTTACTGAGTAAAAATGCTGTTGTTTACCATGGCACTGTAGCTCAGTATGGCTACTGTAGTTTGCAGATGTCCTTTGTAAGTCATTGGTTTTACCGAAATTATCCATCCTTTTATTCAGGGAACAAAGTTAGAATGCATTAAACAGAATAGGATTTTGAATGTTTGTAATTATTTGTCTTGATATAAATATATATTTGTATAACATAGTGGTGTTTATCTAAACAGGAGAAAACGTCCAAAAAGACAAAATTTCAGTAACAACTCCTAAGAAATGTTTTAGCAAAATTATTCTTTAATGATTTCTTATAATTATAATAGTTTAAAAAAGATATAATCTAATGAGTATCTGTGGTCGCCCCACAGCAAGAGGAATCTGGGTTCGATTCACAGGGGTCTTGCTGTGCGGAGTTTGCACGTACTCCCCACGCTTGCATGATTTTACTCTGGTTTTCTCCTACAGCCCATGTACATGTACATTAGGTTGATTGTTAATTCTGACTTGGGGTCATGGGGGTCTGCTGGATCCTATCACAGCGCACATAGGGTCACCAGTTTAAACATGCTTCAGTTATTTACATAATCTTTGCAATAGTAAAAAAAATTCTGTAAATAAATTACTTTTTTAATAGTTTTGGAAAATCTATGACAGATTGTTCATTTGTTCACTTCGTATTTACAATTCATTTCCTTGTGTGAAGTTTAGGTTAGAATTGTGTTTCCTGTTAGGACTGTGTATGGGCAAGGACCTCATGATAAATTAAATGATACATGGATCAAGATAATTCATTTATGGCATTTGGCAGACACCTGTATCCAGTGTGACTTGTATTTAATCGCTCTTATATGGTCAGATTTTGTGACCGTATGGATCCATGTAAACTACATCCTGGTGAACTTGGCACCCGACATGTGATTAAACGGGTTTTTTATAAGACACACCCATTTGCTTTGAATAGAGCTATTTGACCTATATCAGATAATCCTGTTACATTTACAAAGCAGGTGTATAGATGGCTCAACTAAAAGCCAAATAGATTCGGGGAAGGAATGTACCTCGGGCTATTGAAACTATCAATAGCCTGAGTTGAGTTAGTAAAAGGCTTAGTCATTAAAATGTCATTTAAGTGTTTTCTGTTATTAAAAAATAATTCCTATTGCTAAATCAGGAGCGTCAAGAATTTTGCTTGCTTACAAAAACGCTTGAGTTGTTCTGTATACTATAAACAAGACCAATGCAGACTCAGCCAATTAAGACAATTCGCACACTTTGAGGGTCCCCAGTGATCAGTGTTATTAGTAGTAACAGTACAACATTAGTGTGAAACCTCATATTCCCTCACAAGGCCCAAAATTGCAAGTGACACCCATGTCCTGCATCACATTTTGTGTTAGGTCTTTTTTTACGAAGGATAAAATTACAGGCCAGATTTTCTGTACACATGTTAGACAGGCATTGTGATATCCAGTTTCAACATCTCTGAGCAGGCCAACATGACACCATCAGGAACACAGAGCCAGAACAGGACATTGAAGATGAATAGTGAGATCAAATGCTATTTAACGGTAAACACGTGCCCTGTATTTATCATTATCACCTTAGACGATTTTAACAGCTTAACTTGTGTTTACACTTTCTTTACATATTTCAGCTATTCTGCAATGATCTGGTGACTTTTTTGGGGTGTACCCCTTCCTTTTGCCCTATGTGCGCTGGGATAGGCTCCAGCAGACCCCTGTGACTCTGAGTTAGAGATTAAGTGGGAATAGATGAATTCAGATGAATGGATGAATAAATCCAGCCAACTGAAAAGATTCCACCTTTATTCAATGTGCTGTTTATAGTAAAAGTTGCTTAATAAGATTTTTGTATACCAAACATTTTGTTAGTAAAACGTTAGTCTGATGAGGAGAGAATCAAATGCAGTTATCAAAGACAATATTTTGCTAATAAATTTATCATGGCAGCAGGGTGCTGTCAGGTGTAACAGATTACACTGACTGGGATAAGCATCAAACTCTGTGTACTATAAATATAATTGGATCATTTTAAACCCTTACCTTGTGGCACGGTGGCTTAGCAGTTAGCACGGTCGCCTCACAGCAAGAAGGTCCAAGGTTCGATTTCCAAGCAAGGGGTCTTTCTGTGCAGAGTTGGCGTGTTCTTCCTGCACTTGTGTAGGTTTTCTCCATTTCTCTGTGTGTGCTGGGATGGGCTCCAGTGACCCCCGTGACCCCGAATTAGAAAATAAGTAGGAATAGGACTCACCTTTTCAGTGAGTCAGCAAAATCAGTAAGCCTTTGCGTTTTTGTGAAGCACTTGCCAGGTTGCATGAAATAATAATCATTAATACCTTTATTATGCATTTATATTAGGCAAGGCTAAGGAACCCATGTTTTTAAGTTACATGTACATGTAGCATTTGGCAGACAACCTTATCCAGAGCAATTTATCTTTATCTCTTTTATACAACTGAGCTATTGGGGTTTAAAAGACTTGTTCAGGGTCCCAACATTGGCAACTTAGTGGTGCTGGGAATTAAACACTGATTTTCCAATTAGCATTCCAATCGCTCAACCCGTTTGTTCTACTTGTTTTCCAATAACCCCAGCCGTACCCACTGCTGTTGTGTTGATTTAATCAGAAACTGGAAGATACCATTTCTGATATGGGTGGGGGAAGACCTAATGATTCATTTATTTATTCATTTCTAATTGACTGAACACACCTGAAACAGGTAATCAGCATTGGGTAGGGCAGTTGGAGCTGGAAAACAAAAAAAGTAACTTGTTTGAAGGCATGATAAGCGATGTTTCTTAACACATTTATGGTCTCCAGTTTGACCATTAGGTTAGTGTCTTGCATTAGGATTGTTTCCTGGAATTTTTTTTTTACACCAGTTCATTAACATGTGACCACACCAGTATCACCGTGGGGGTGGGAGAGAGGTGTCCGCTGGAGTTTCTCTCTTTTTCCTTGCTTCAAGTTACCTTATAAATGCCCATGCATTTTACTTTAACTTTGAAAATAATTGCTAATTCAAAATAAAATTGACTTAAATTTAAAAAAAAAAAGATTCAGATACTCATTCATTCATCTTCTATACCTGCTCAATCTCTATTCCAGTGCATATAGGGCGAAAGGAAAGGGTACATGCTGGACAGGTCAAATATTAAACAAATGTAATATGATAAATATCTTGCAGGCTAAACAACAATTAAATCCATGTGTTTGTCGCTCGGGTGACAATGTATTGTGTAGCTGGTTCTCTTTTGAAATATTTTTTATTTACATTGAATAAATATTTTACAAAAAAATTGATGTTGGGGGCAGTGCCACAACAAGCAAGTGACATAACCAGTACAACACTGACATCACAACAAGCCTAATTTGCATATGACTGTGCAAGTGTCCTTTAGATTATTTAAATGCAAAACCCAATTTTTCTATGTTATGGAACCGTATATTGCGCACGCAGATACAGGCACTTATAGTCTACACATTAGGACACTACACATTAGGACACTCAATCAGATTTTCAAAATATTTTAATTTTATTATTAAGAATGTATCTTTGTAAAACATTAAATATCAAGTTACCATAAAAAGGTAATCCTAGGCTTACTAGCTGAATAAAAAAAAACAATGCTAAAAAGAATTTTAACCAAAGTTAAAATTGATTAGCTTACGTGCCTAATTAATACAAAAATAATAACAAGCTACTTACAATTTGGCTGAGTAACTTGTTATTTAACTTGTAAGATGCGCAACTTTTGAAACTATTTGGCTTGGAAATATTAATGCTTTACTAGTAATAAAATAAGAAATATGGTGGAATGCAATGGACCAGGATTTTACCCACAGATTTAGTTTTCATGCTTAAATTTAATCCAACTAGCTTGTCTTCAAAATAAATGTATTTTAAATGAATTATTTGTCTTTGCATCCAGTCATAAAGTATGGTATGTTACAATATTGGCAGACTTGAAGATCATTAAAGCTGCTCCAGTTTTACCGTGACTGAAATAATTAAATTCAGAATTTAGAATATAAATCAGAAAAATTCTTTATTTTGCCCTTTCAAATTATTTTATTAAAATCAATTTATAATTATAAATATATAATTTATTTATATAAACCCAGGTACTCTGGTTTCCTCCTACAGTCCAAAGACATGTGCATTAGGTTGACAGGTGACTATAAATTGCCCATAAAAGTGAATGGAAGTGTGTGGTTGTGTGTCTGGCCCTGCGTTAGACTGGCGACCTGTCCAGGGTGTACCCCCTGCCTTTCGCCCTATGTGCGCCCTGTGACCCCAAGTTCGGGAATAGGCAGGTAAATGAATGAATGTATATACGACCAGTAATTGTTAAAATCGTTAAACTCACCATAAACTCAAATTAGTTCACTGATAGCAGTGAACCTACTTGGTTCATCACAAATACATTGCAAAACAAGAGTCTATCCATAATGTTTAACGAAAATGCTACATCTACAGTTCATTTCAGTCGGTTAGGTCGGATTTAGAGAATTAAACAAGGCTTTTTACAGTAAAAAACTAAATTCAACTAAATTAGTTAATTTATTTTATATTTTGAATAGAATATCTTCAAAAGTGGGGTTGTCTTCCTAAATCAAGCTAAAACAGAAGAACCCCTGGTTTAAAATGCATTTTTAATTTCGAAACCATCTTTTTAAAGAAAATTATCACATGGGTTGTGTTGTGGTTGATCAACAGATAATCATGTAATCACATGGCACCATCTAGAGGAAACATTTGGAAGTTTTTTCCTGGATCAAGGCCGAATTGACAACCACCTCATTTTCAGCATTTGCAAAAAATAAAAATGAACACAGTTAGAACAGAAATTATGGAGCTTTTAATTTATGTAAAAAAATGCATTTACCCACTGAAGCAGAACAACATCTACCACATATTTTTTTATCTTGTGGAATACGTCTCATTTGAGCAATCTTATTCAGCTGTCTGAACAACAAAAATAATAACAGGCAACTGTCAACTGTAACAGAAAGTTAACACAGCCATAGACATACCAAAAACATAAAGGGGTCTCGGGTGTAAAGGAAATAGCATTAATGAATTTTAAGTGCAGTGTGGTCCGAATCAAATTAGATTCTTCCAGCCCCAAACCCTTCCCACCCCTCCCGCCATCTCTTTCTTCTTAGTTCCTTTCTAAAGAACCAGCTCAGGTACAGTATATGCTTTCTACTATCATGCAAGCGCTGATGAAATATTTCAGTGAAATACAAATGGAAGTATAGTCCTTATTTTATGCTCTGTTAAAATCTGGATAGGGGGACTATAGGAGGTGAGGAAACATATGGGATTTGTTTCAACTGAAGTAAAACAAGTCCTATATTAATAGTGTTTTCTTTGAGGAAGCAATTACATTCACTTCTAGAAATGTACGACTTCATATGTTTAAAAAAAGTGGAGGGAAAAAAAACCTAATTTCATAAATGCCACTGAAGTCACATCAGCACTGCTTTTGTTGTTGAATACATGTGCTGTGAAGAACATAAATAGACAAATTATATCCTAAGATACACATGTATAACAAATTACTGCATATCTACTAAGGACTGAATTAGGTAGGTTGACAATGAGCAAGGCTAGCTGCCATGATAGAGGATCAATCTCCTTATTCTACTTTTGCTGAAGAGAATTGTATTTTAAGAAAAGGAAAACTTGTTAAGTTGCCACTGTGTGCAGATTCACAGCTTTACAGCCAAACTCTTTATTTATTTAAATATTTTTCTTCTTTTTTTTTTTTTTTTTTAGCAATTGCTCATGTGACTTCTTTAAATTTAAACCATTTTGTAAGTATCTTTAACAACTTGCTGTATACAAGAAGGATGTGTGTCTATAATTTAGATCTACTGCATGTACAATACAAATCCATCAATTTTTTTGCTACGGTTAAGGTAAATCATAGATGACCAGCCAACATGGAGTAATCAACTGCATACACAGGAATGTCGGGATCTTACCTGCTGCTTCCTGAAAGTTAAAATGAATTAATTATCTTTCCATTTCTTTAGGCTGCCAGCTATTTGTCCAGAAAACGCAAAATCCATATCGCAATCTTTTCACCCTCAAGGTTCTGCCCAGAGGTAGAAGAGATGGGGGCATGGACCTTCCTGCTAACTTTGATCTAACATACATTTTATAGTTTTAAGTACACTATATTGATATATGTATGCATATGTCAGTGAGTACTTAAATATTTAGCTAAAAGGTCTCCTGTCACTTTCTTGCCATCTTCTAGTTGTCCTCCTCACAACCTTATCACGTCTTTTCTGAACACCATTTGTCTGTCTGTGCCATGTGTAAAATCACTTTACTCTCTGCTAAATTCTTTTCTCACTTTCCAGTTTGGCATCTTAAGACTAAACAACTGATAACTTGGGTTTTTGTGTCTCAACTAAGAAGGGTTTGGGAGGTTAAAGGAAAGTAACGGTGGCAGCTCTAATTGGTGGTGTCCCTCTCTGCTGCGACGGGAACGGCCACCGTGTCCCCTCCGTTGTCAACCTTTAGCCGCTTGAGGTCAGGCTGCTCAGACTGGTCGCCATTCTGCCTTTTGGTGGGCAAAGAAGCTGATGCAGAGGCATGAGTGGCCAGCATATGAAGAGGACTGGCTGTTGGGCACAGAGGAAAAACAATACAACAGAAATTCAAAATTCAGGATTGAATAAGATTTTTTGTAAATTTTAAATTCTGTTGAATTTCACTTAAATTGGCAAAAAAATGCAAGCAAATTATTAATTCCATTAATTTATCTTCTATATCTGCTTATTTCCTGATTCGGGGTCACCTTAGACAAGTTGCCAAGCCATCACAGAGCCAAACAGACAAACAACAACCACACTTACTCCTAAGGGCAAAATCAACAATCCACTTAATGTACATGGTTTTAGACTATGGAAGGAAACCGGGAGAACCCAGAGTAAACCCATGCAAAAAAGGGAATATGTAAACTGTGCAAAGAACGAAAGACCCCTTGCTGTGAGGTGATTGTGCTAACCACTATGCTACCCCAAGTTAAGCATAAGAGCAAAAAATGCCTCAAAAGTTCTCTAAATATTGCAAATGTTGCATTCACATTAGGGCTGAAAATCACCACATGTGAAAAGTAAACTTGAAAGAGATTGCATGTGCAGTTGAGAAAACATTGGAATAGGATGTTCAGTTACAACCAAATATTTTTACTGATATTGGTCAATTATAATTATTGGTTTTAAAATGTTTTCTCTCTGTACAACATTTTTCATAATTTCTTCTTAAATTAATTTTGGGCTACCAAAAAAAGGGGGGGGGATTCCTGCTAGGGTTTTCTAAGAAATCAAATATTTGCTAGCTCCGCACATGATTGCACATCTATCATTACCGTTACTCCATGGTTTAAACTCAAATTTACATTTACCCTTTTTTCAGAGCGTCTTACATTTCTCTCTTTATATAAAAGAGCCATTGGGGGTTAAGAGCCTTGCTCAGGGGCCCAACAGTGGAAGCTTTGTGGTGCTGGGAATCAAAAACCAATATTCCAATAAGCAGTCCTACGCCTTTACCACGGTGTTACCACTTCCGCATAATCACTGCCACAACAAGCTCTACTTCCACTGTTGGCCACATGTATTCATTATGTCTAAGTGCATACATTTTCAAGTGCAAAAAAGAAAAATTAGGTTCATTATTTGTTAATTGTAAAAAAAGCTATCGGCTCTAAAAAAGAAAGATGACGAACTTTTATTTTTTCTGCCAGTAACACAGTTTTAAAACAAATTACTTCAAAATGATGCAGAATTATATTTGGTAATCTTTCCTAGGCTTCCCACCTGAAGTGATAAATCAGCTCATGACCCATCACAATTAAACAGCAGTAACAGTTTGCCTAAAGATGTGCACAGGTTTTTATTCCATAGAGATAATATAGCTACAGTGCCACAGTGTGATATTAGTATGCCTAAAACTGATGTGACCCCTGGCTGTCACATAAGCAAACAATCTGTGCACTTATGCACTGCACAGATGGCAGTCTGCAAAGTTTTCTAACATTGTAATGTCTCTATAAATATGCATTAACAGCAAGAAGGTTAATAAATTGACTGAATTTAACAACAATGAATTTTTTTAAGAGACTGATGTTTACATAAAACATTCGCAGACGAACCACCACACAAACACTTACAATCAATGTAATATTTTTTGGACTGTGGAAGGAAACCAGAGTACCCAGAGTAAACGCACACAAGCGCAAGGAGAACAGGCAAACGTCGCACAGAAAGACCCCTTGCATGGGAATCAAACCTTGGACTTTTTTGCGGGGAGGAGAATCAAGTTCATTTATCCCCGCTTATTCTCTAACTCAGGGTCACAGAGGGGGAAAAAAACAACATGCAAACCAGGCAGAGAAAGACCCCCTTGCCCAGAAATCAAACCCACTACCTTCTTGCTGTGTGGTGAACCGCTAAGAATTCTAAATGTTTAACTTGCGATTGAGATGCTTAAAAAATAGATAAATAAATAAAAGCCAAGTTAGTCAAAAATCCCCATCTTGTACAGCATACATAGCAAAGAAACACTGCAGGCTTCTTACCAGTGTTTGTTGATCCTTGAATTGCTGCCACTACATGTGTGCCGTTTTGTGTGATGGCCTTAACAGGAAGCTGATGCTGTCCCAGTGGTGCCTGCTGCACTATAGTAACTGTCTGTATGGGAGTGGCTGCAGATGTCTGAAGGACACGGGTAGCTGCACCTAGAGAGGCAGTTGTGATGGCAGGCACAGGTTCTACTTTTACTAGAAAAAAAACAGAAAAAAAAACTTGTATTGTTTAAAACCTACACATTTCTTGAATACTAATTTACTTCAAATGCAACGTCAAAATAAATAAATTATATATATATATATATATATATATATATAAATAAAACAACTCACCTTTGACCTCTTTGTGATCCCCATTTTCTTGTGGTTCCGTTTTGCACACAACTTTCTCTTCTGGTGTGCGTGCATTGGTTGTAGCGAAACCTGCAACTGCAGTCACTGGGATCTGGTGCACCACATGAAGCGTCTGCATGATAGGCTGCTGGGAGGTTGAGGTGGTGACTGGTGTAGCCACGGCATAGCTCACAGGTTTCAGGCTCTGTGGAAGTTGTTGCTGGACGGTGATCAGTACAGGCTGGCTGGAAACTGGAGAACCTGCAAGAACCACCACAGTAATTTAAGCATCAGAGATAGATACGGATAAATTGTTTCAATTGCAAACAAAACTTCCTGAGCAGCTACAATCAAAAAACAAACCAAAAAAAACTATTGTTTTTCTTTGCCGAGCACAATCAAAAAGAGCACCAGCTAATTAACTCCTGGTGGCAGTGTTGCAGCCTTTTAGCTCCAGGGACACTGCTTCCACCCTGAGCCCCTGGTAAGCTGCCGAGAGTTCCTGTACATGTTTTTTGTATTTTCTACACCATGCTCTTTTTTGCAAAATCAGTGCTATTATTTGTACAATTGACTTTATTTAAATATCAATAATTCCACCCCTTATTTACTCAACCTATTGTTTGCAGAAAGTCTAGGCAAGTTTATGATGTTAATTTAAAATTTAGCACAGAAATGCCAAAGTATATTATTATCCAAAAACTTCTAACTGCAGCCATATCAAATAGGTATTCTTTCACACCAGATATCCTCAAAATACAGAAAAATAATTCCTTCTCATTATTTTACACTTACCTGGCATGTTCTGTGTAAAGCGAGCCTCTTGAATGACAGCAAGTTTGGGCTGAACTGCAGGAGTTGGAGCTGGAGCTGAGGCAGGGGATGGTTCAGGGTCATTGGGAACAGGAGAGCCTTCTCGTGACAGGCTGTCTGGAGTCTGTACGCCACTAGAGTGTGCTGACAATGCCCCTGTGTGGTTAGGAGAAGCTGGGGCACTCCTAGAACAAAGAATTAAAAAGCTAACTAAAAAATTCTTTATAATAAAAAGGCATTATTTTTTATTTTAATGGAGATTAAGATTAAGAGGTCTGTGGCTTTTAATACCGGGAGGATTGTGGGCCAAGTGGTGTCCTGAAGCAGGGAACGCCACGAGGTCGCCTTTTACGGAAGGCCTGATCCATCAACTTCCCCTCAGTGGAGGGGTCTATTCTCCAGAATGAGCCTTTGCCAGGCTCCTCTTGAGATCTGGGCACTTTAATAAAGTAGCGGTTTAAAGACAGATTGTGGCGAATTGAATTCTGAGAGTGGGACAAAATAGAAAACAATTGTAAATTGAGTTACCCATACTTATCTTAATAAAACGAGGTTGTACAAAAAACTGACAAATAACTACAGTTCTAGAAAAAACAGTAACAACTAACCTGCCAGCCCTTGTCTGCAGTTCTGTAGTAGGGGTAGTTTTTAGTGATGTGGGTGTAAATTCCGTTCAGAGTAAGCTGTTTATCTGGAGCCATGGTGATCGCTTGGACAATCAGTTGGGCATACGAGTAGGGAGGTTTAGAGTCATCCTGTTAAACATACAAGGCAGGGAAACATTTTATTAATGAAAGTATACTGAGAAAGCAGACTCGCTTTGCTTGCATAAGGGAATGATTAATGTAAACTTTGTGCACGTCTCCTTCTCCCAAGGTACTTTTTTTTAATCGGATGGGGAAATTAATACAATGTGGTTAACAGCTTTGCATTCTTTGATAAACCAATGATGCAAATTTCCTACATTTTTTCCATTAAAAATGCAAAATTGCACCCAAACTATGCAAAAATTCTTTGCACATCATATTGTTTAGAAAGGTTTTGTTTAAAAAAATATTATTTATCAGACTATGTTTAAATCAGTAGCAATAAAAGTTTAACAACAAATCTGTGACAGCTTTTGATTTGGAGTAACTTATGGTTTCAGTCAAATACAGACTACTGTTTACTGGTATATGACCAATTATTATTTACATTAAGGCTACTGATTTTATACAAGATTGTTGGGAGCCATATATATTTAACCAGCAGCACAAGCCATTTTTATTATATTTCAGGCAAATGCTTACAAGCTATACTAGCTTGAGAAAAAACAGCAATCCACTCGCCTGACATCCTGTGCTAATGTGTCTTCCAGCCAAGCTACCAAAACGTATCCCCACTATGATAAATATTTCTTTCACAAAGCTAAAGCGTCTAACAGAGATACATGCATGCAAAGTTGAGAGAACCGTGGTAAAAAACCAGATCATAGAACAAAATGTTCAGTCAGAACCTTTTTTATTTAGTTGGTAGTTATTTTATACCTTTGAAAAGATGTAAATCAAGTAAATTTTATGACATTTTAGGAATTTGTAATTATAGTAAGATTTTTCCAAGTTCATATTTCATTTGCTATATTTATTTAGTCTATAATTTATTACATGTGTTTAAAGCTCCATGTTGTTTTTGTTCTAGAATAAACATTTTAAATAACCAGATCATGAGAAATAGTCCCCCTAAAATAAAGTTTTTTATACTGTGAAAAGGAATTTTGGTCAAACTGCCCACCTCTATACAGAACCATAAAGTCTGAACAAATAAAAGATAAAGTTGGTATACCTTTGGACTGTCTCCTCCAGAGGTTTCTTTGTCATTTTCAGACTGCGAATTGTCCCCTATGAGCTCAGCTGTAAGTCCTCGACCTACTCTATAACTGGACAGTCCGGCTCCTCGAGGACTGGATGGACAAGAGTTCGCAGCACTTAGGAAAACAAAAGGATAAAAAAATATTTTAAAAATCATGTTTGTTAACACGAGTTTAATACAAAATCAAACATCATACTGCAATTTACCAGCATGTCGTTTGTCTTTTTAATTCCTAAGTTTTGTATGCATAATATTTTCTTCTTGTATCTCGATATAGAGGTTATTTTGTTACCAGAGGATATTATTCACCACATGGTTGCCTGTCAATTTGATAGCATTAACATATTGAAGTGAAGGACATCTGATGACTGTACTGCAGCAGTCATCTGTTTAGTATCTTTTTATGTGCTGAAGACTTAAACCAGATAAACAGATTTTAAGCCTTTTCCCGAAACATTCAGTCATATTCATGTTGAATAATCAGGTCTTGACTTTAAGCCAGACTCGTGATTTTTTTTTTCCAGTCACAATAAAAAAAACCCTTCCAATCGAATTTATCTTGATAAGTATGCAACATCATTAGACAGACATTTCATAAAGTGTAATAAAGGCAGTCTCACAGAGAGTAAATAAAGTTTTTTTTTAGTTTGATCATTTTCACTTTAAAAGCAAACACAAGCAGTGAAAGCATTAATCCTCAAAACACCAGATCAATGTTTTATATTGTAATACACAGCAAATAAAAATTAAATGTTTGGTGGAGCATTGTACAAGAATAAAAATTAAGCACGTCGAGGCTTAGTGCATAATGACCACTGGTTTATTAGTTCCTGCTTAAAGGAAATAACAGATATATTTTGACTTCATAAGACTGATACAGAAAAAACAACTATTTTAAGACAAAATATTTTTTCTATTGTTGGTACATACAAAAATATGCAACAGTCAACAAAGTATTTAAAAAAGCTTTAAATACAACAAAGAGGCAAATTACAACAGTCTCAATTATTGATAAGACTAAAAATTAATCTCTCACTTTTCTTCCCTTCGTGTTGAATTCAGAAATTTAAACATACCATTCAAAAATACTTCCTATTTCACTTTTGCAACATTTCCAAATGTAACATTATAAAGATGCGTCACCAAAGCACTTCATTTGTATTGTCTACAACATCCATTTTTTTCTTGTATACCACTGGCTCCGCTGAAGCCCATTTCAGTGCACATGGGGCGAGAGGCAGGAGTACGGCCTGGACAGGTCACAGGGCCGCACACAGACTAACAACCACACACTCAATCCTATAGGCAATTTAGAGTCAGCAGGGGTTTAAATCTACAAAACTGTAGCCAGGCCTGCACATTTTTAAGATTTAATGCTTTATTAATGCTAAGGGATAACTACAAATGGGCTGTAGTTACTGTTAATTGTCTTTCATATTAAGAGTTATACAGCCAAATGAAACAGATAAATAAAGTGGTGTGCCTATAACTAGTGTTATAGTGTATAATTACTATCTTGGCAATCCCAAAGAGGCAATAAAGCACCAAATGTATTAAAAGAAAGAGGTGACTCATCGCTACAAATAGCCACAATTATATTTAAAAAATAGGTCACAAATCACAGATTATCTGAGGTGACCATTTCTTTTAACGTGTAATCAGCACCAAACCCCTCTAATATTTTTTTTTAATGGTTATTATTAAAGAACTCTCTGAATTCATATGCAGTATCAATTCAGAACGCTACACTAAGCAGGTGATTGGAGCGATCCTATACTTAATACAAGTTGATTTTATAAAAGTCTTTTTACCGAAAAACAATACAAGTTACTTTGTCCTTAAATACCTTTATATAGTCTGTGTACATTTCCAAGCTAAAGTTTAGTGCAGGGGTCAAATGTTTTAAAAGATGGTACTGTCATGGTTACAGTATTTCTTTTGGAAAGGTAGGAATATGGTGTGATTGGATTTTGAATTGTTTTGATAGTACACAGATTAATAAACTTCACTGATTATTTCGTTTGTGTAGTCTTACGGATTTGCTCAACTAAAACAGCTGTGTGGCGGCGCGGTGGTCGCTTTACAACAAGAAGGTCCCGGGTTTGAATCCCGGGCTCGGGGTCTTTCTGTGCGAAGTTTGCATGTTCTCCCCACGCTTG